>VRLP01000195.1:0-302791 GCA_009660295.1 Lophius piscatorius
ATGAAGACTAAAAATCTAAAAGAAATACAATTAAAGATAAGTCTTAATAGTAAATGGTGAAAGCTGCTTCATTTAAATGAAGTTAAAGAGTAAAGAATAAAAGTATGTGTTAGGATTTGTTCTGAAAATCTCCATAGTGAGGGAGAAACAGATGAGGAATATTAACATCTAATATTTAAGAGCGTTTTCCTGGCGGCTCGAGTTTACTCTCACTTATGTTACAGGATTGTGGACAGAACTCTTGACATGTGACCTGCGGCATGAATGGCCAATCAACAACATTCAAAATCAGGAAGCCAAAACCATTATATGAAAAAAATAAGGGGAAAAAAAAAGGGAAAGCTCCAAAATGATGACCCTTTAAAAAAAAGAAAAGAAAAAGAGGACGGATGTTTTTCATCAACGTATCCCTGCACAATCAGGACTTTGATTGTTGGCACTGGAGCGGTAGGGTGGTGCTGAAATTACTCGCACCATCATTCATGTAGCAATCAGGATGTTTGAAGATTAGAAAAGTTATCAGAAAAATTAGCATTTAGCTTTTTGCCCCGTTACGTTTACTAGCCGTCCCTAGAAAAAACTCCTCTCTCTTTCTCTCTGAGAGAAAGAACTACCAAAAACTACCGTTGTTCTCAACATTACAGCTCCATCTCCACCCCAGTAACACCTATTTTCTGCGCCGGCTGCTGCGGCGCCGGTTGACTACTGGTACCGTAAAAGTATCTTCCAGTGTTAGTTGATAAAAAACCTTGAGATGTTACAGAGAACCTCTGGACTCACCGGGCAGCAGCATCACAGCCAGCAGAGCTGTGACCAACACACCGGAGAAACTGGTTCTCCTCCTTCCAGCCATGATTTCACCTCCTTCTCTCCTGAAGAAACCAGAGACAGTGACAGTTACAAGGAGGAGTAACTCCCCCAAATATCATCTCCTACTTTCAAAGATTTTTCAAAGAAAATGACAAAATATCAGAACATAAGGGATGAAAATCTACATTTTCACTGAAATTAAAATAGATCCGTAACTTAATGGAGTCACACAGAACTGAAATACACCTAACACCCCCTCCCTCCATGTATAAAAGTAAGTAATAATAGTGATCATTACAAATCTACAGGTGGTTTCTTAGGTTACCAGCTCTCTTCCCTGTTCTTCAGAGAGGACCTTATAAACGTGAAGGTGCTGCCCATTTGACTGAGCTGCTCTAGAGGAACATCTGCCTCCTGCCAGAATGTGAACATGAGTTTAAGCTTCACCCAGAGAAGAGGCCATCAGTGTTCCTACAGATGTGGAATATGAAATCCCCATCATAATAAGACAGTCAGAGGTTCAATGTCGGGGTTGAAAATCTAGAGAAAATGAGATTTTTCTGAGATATATCTCGGGACAGAGATTGAAGCTATGGAGGAGACCGACCTCTGCTGCAGATATATTTAACTTGAACCCCTGTATGATCTGTAAAAAAACATTTCTATCCATTTGTGGAGCCACACAGGTGTTTATCTGGAAGCTAAAGATGTTAGATCTCCTGCAGGGAGGCTGACTGTGAATCCCTGCACTAACAGCCTCTGCAGCTCTGAGGTCTCGGGTTGATCCTGACCTTTGCAGCTTGAACGTGAACTTGAGCTTGAGGTTGAGTTCCTTACCTGCTCTGGCGATCCGCCGATCCAGATGTGGATTCGAATGAAGCCTCGCAGGCTTGATGTGTCCGTCTAAACGCTGAGCGTGTTTGGAGTTTGTGTGGGTGATAGAGGCTCCTGGTGCACCCGGTCCCTGTGGTCCCTTCTGACAGACTGCCCTGACGAGGAGATTGGGCACGGTTTTAAACCGAACACACACGCATTCATTAAGAGTCAGACAGAAAAACACACACAGGAACCACCTGAGGGGGTCAAGGGCCACCTCCACAAGAAGCACCATTGGTCCGATGTTGCAGAAAACGCAGCCAATTGGAGGCTCGGTAATTAAAGACAGGAACAGAGAGAAGGCGGGAGGGCTGGGAGGAGGGATGGAGACGTGGAGAGATGGTTAAAGTGTCATAAATGTTGGGGTTTTTTAATTTAACAAAGGTTATCTGAATCATACGAGTCACATTTGGTTAGATGTGAGACTCTGGATGTTTGTTTTCAGATGTTACATTCACTCCAATGTGGGAAAAAAGAGCGTAGAGAAAGGAGAGAAGAAAGACCACAGGAGGAAATAATGAAGGGGAGCGTAGGTGCCACATAAGCAACTTTTCCGAGACCCTCATTGAAGGTGAAACCACAGTTTCTGTCTAAACCTGAACACCGGGGACAGCTGGTCCACACATGAGGAATTTGTTAATCTACACTCTCCTCCTCACTTTAACTGTTCAGGCCTGCCAGCGCTGAAAGACTTGCACACGTACACAAGCAGAGTCATCCTCTCTGAGAAACCTGGTTTACCTGAGACGTGTGATGCAACATCAGCACATCTGAAGGGATCAGTCCTTCAGGACACTCAGGAGTCTTATGAGGTTCCTCCTCTGAAGGACCCTTTATTAGTTTAGGAGACTTTCATCTTAACAGGAAATGGCCTAAACCCAAAATAAATCACATTTGAGGAGGATTTAGAAAGAGAAAACTGGAGGAATAATGCATCCTCTTTCTGAACTACTGTCTCTGGATTCTCTGGAGTTAGAGAATTATGGAAACGATGTTAGTGCTGAAATCTATGCCTTCATTTAAGGTTGTTTTTCTTTATAGCTCAGGCCTCAGTTCCAACTGAGGGAAAATCTTAAAGTTAGTTTCAAATTTTAAATATTCATTCATACAGTTTTCCAAAATTTCAAGCTTATTAAATCAAAGTTTTAGCCGTCATGAACTCAATTCTTTAGCGCTCACTTGCTGCCTGATGTATCACACCCACTGAAGGGCGCCGTGGTGGTGAGATCCATCCCACCCTCCGTTTTCTGTCACCACTTATCCTTTTTCAGGGTCGTGTTGGATCCAATCCCAGCAGAACCTTCTTGCTGTGAGGCAGCGGAGCTACACACCAGGCTGCCCTACAGTGAGATGGTTAGTGCTGAACTGACTCCAACTGTTGGTGGTCGTAATGTTATGGCTGGTTTGTGTATATGTATTATTGATGTCCTTTTTTTGTACGATAGTATTTTTTTGGTTTATCTCTCCTTGTCTAAGTTCATCCGTCCAACTTATATATAATACCACACGCCTACACAAACACACACACACACACACACACATACACACACGCACACACAATGTTGCTGACTGACTTGTATAAATGTTTTTTTCCTGCTTTTATGCACATTGTAAATGATTGTATGCATGTAGGTATACAGAAAAAACAACAATAAGAATAATACGATAGAAAATTAGGACTAATACTCTATAAGAGAATGTTATCAAAGAATAAACATGTGATGCTACCCACAGTGCTTTGCGCCCGACCCGAATAACAATCCCTGCAGATGGTGAACCAACAGGTCCATGGAGCCTCTTCCGGCTGAACAACCAGACGCTCGCCAACGAGTTCCCCCTGTATTGGAATAGATCTTAGTCTGACCCGGGTTAAGCCTAGAACCCTCTGGAGGGACTATATACCTCATCTGGCCTGGGAACGCTTCAGGATCCCCCAGGATGAGCTGGAGAGTGTTGCTGGGGAGAGGGACATTTGGAATCTCCTTCTTAGCCTGCGGCCACCACGACCGACCCGGGATAAGTGTAGGAGAATATTGATGAAGGGAATAAGAGAGTATGTGTAGAATCATCTGTATGTGCAGAGATCTGTTTGTGTGTTCTGCACCGATGTCCGTCAGTGAGGAGGAATATTACATGTTACCACAGAAGGTAAACGGAGACATGACGTTTTTGAAAACTCATCGTTGTGGCGCGAGCACTTTGTGGAAAAAGTCTTTCCTTTGAGTTTCGACACAGAATTGTTTTTTTCTTCTTCCCAGTTTGGTGTGGATTAACTCGACTGACCTTAATCCGGTGGGACTCTGTGGGGATGAGGTGGGATGCAGACTGTGAGCCGGGTTTTATCAGCCACCATCAGTTTGTCCTCTGATGCTCCGGTGGCTTCAGACTCATGTGTGAAACCTTAAAACTGATGGAGCAGTAGATCAAACCCTGCTTTCAGAATACACTGCAAAAATATCTGTACTAGAAAAAAGACAAATACTCTTAAAACACAATTAAATTATATGTATTTGTAAACAGTGTGATAATCCGGCAACTCATCCAGGGTGTGCCCAACCTCTTGCCCAGAGTCATCTGGGATAGGTTCCAGCCCCCGCCACCCTGAACACATTACGGATAAAGCGCCAAAATTGGCCGATTCTCTGACATTTACAACTTAAAGGAACATTCTGGTCATTTCAGGACTTTAACCCTTTAAACACCACCTTGTTTAAACGCCAATGAAAAAATGTAGAATTTTTTCTCCACTTTTTTCCAAATACTGAATGGATTATTTTGTTAACAGTGTGATACAAGTCAACAATAACAATAACAATAACATCAATTTAGATGTACTTTCACATTGTTTACCTTAAATATGTCTCCACTGCATAAAATATAATAATAATAAACAATTAGCAGAACAGCTTTTAAAATAAGAAAGCAATCTTGTTCCTCTGTAGGAATATTATTCCAACCGTTCCGTTTCCTTATTACTGATTAGATCTCGCTCAATACTAGGTGGAACATTTTATGAAGCCTTACGTTCCTGCTCAACTGTTTGGTTGTGAACGTTTTGAGTTAATATTTCTTATTGAAAAACTGTGGGCGACTTCTAATTCTCATTGTTAAAAGGATTTCTTTTGCATGTCAAAGCCTTGAGGACAGAATAATGTAACTTCATACAACCAAAAATAGGCTCTTAAGGGTGAAATATTTTTCTAAAAATGAAAACTGACTATTTTCTATGAAATACAAAATTTCTTCATGAAATAACTTTATCAGCCTGATTTCTCCGTCTCTTAGTTTTCAAATGCAAAAAAACAAGAGTGGCAAGTTTATTTTTCCTTTTCTGACATGATTAAGTCTCACTTCCACAAAACAGTTTTTTATTTTGCAGTATCACTCGACAAAGTCATAATGATGTCATCTTTTGGTTTAAAGGCACTTCAGAATCTTGTAGTTCATTCAATCGATGTATTTTATCATTTTCTTTTTATTTAATTTTGTCTCGCAGGCCTTAAGAGGCTTAATTTAGTTCCTTACTGTGATATTCTATTCTTCTCTACACTGTTGTAAGCAAAGAGTGACAAAAGAAGAATGAATCGCCTTCTTCGTCTTTCCCTCCAAGATGTAAATAATTCTGATGTGCATGTTTGGTTTAAGTTAAGTGTGCAAACAGGCTGTTATGTTTTACATTTACTGAACCTGATCATTCAAACCTGCACATGCAGCTGGTTTATCCGGCGAAAGGCGGGAGGTTCATTTCAGCGCTGAGGAGGAAGAGGAGGGGGAGGGTCACATATTTAGTGTAGATCCTCCCTACAGGAAATTATAGGCATTAAACACTTAATAACCTGCATTTTGGGGATATCTTTTTCTTTTCCTACTGCAGAGATTTGTCCAATTTGTGCGTTTAACCGCAGACATGTCTTCGTCCAGTGACGATGTATTTACACTCAACCACGTTTTCATGAAGGTTCTCAAGCAGTTTTCAATATACAAGTCTTTCTTCCACTTTTAGGTTTTTAGTGAGGGAATAAATGTGGTTTATATTAATATTTGAAGACAGTTTCAGCCCATAATGAGTGATTTTAATGCACGAGTAAAGTCACATCTTTTCCTTATTTCAAGCCGGCTGGATCTGCGGTCACTGGATCCGTTTTACAGCCGGAGCACCTGAAGCAGAACTCTTCATTTTCTTCTTCTATTTATTAGCATTTCCACATTTTTCGGCGGCCCCCTTCCTGTCCCATCGTGTCCCAACTCAACATTTGGTGGTCATGTTCACACTGTATCTCGTATGTAATTAACGTTTGCCAACAGGTGTTTAGCGGAGACCGCAAACCTGCAATCCAGTCGGGAGCAGATTCAAACACGACGACCCCAAAACCATACTCATAATTTTCTCTCAGGCAGGAATGTGAGGGATTCTCAGAATCCACAGACACCTGGTTCACCGACACAGAGGGTTCCTTCTTTTTTCTAGTAAAAACAAATGGACTTTATTTCAGCATTGTGGCAGGAGGAAGGGTCTGTACAGATCAAAGCAAATGTTTAATGTTCTTATGTCCAGTCCAAGTTCGCACAAACACACTGGCGCTCGTTTGATGAGGTCACAGCAGGTCGTCGTCGTCAAACAGATCCTCAAAGTCTGCCGGCCGGAAAGAGAAGAAAGAAAAGAAGGAGTTAGAAAAAGAACCTCTCACTCAAAACTAAAGAAAACAAACATTACAAATATTCAAGGATAACCTTTTGACGTATTACTTCTTTATCATATGTTTAAAGAAAAAAAAGAAAAAGTGTTAAAAAAAAAGAGTTAAATAATTAGGGCTGATTTTCTGAATCTTTATTTTTCCGAACACAAGAACTTGAATATACAACTTCTGAATCTAAAAAACAATAAACAATATTCCCCAATGGCAACTTCACTTCCCCACGTTTCTGCCGTCAGCAGAGACGACAATTCAATCCAAGAAACTTTGTGTCGCCCCAAAGGGACAATTTTATGGCATTTAACGTAGTTACTAAAAACAGAAACTAAGAAAAAGCACAGTAAGTTTTGAAACATACAGAAAAGAAAATGTGCAGGAGAACTGTAGAGAGTACAAATAAAATAACAACAGAAATAAAAAGGAAAGTCTCTGTGCTGTGTGATGAAGGTGATGGATCAGTTTGTACAGAAGGTCCTGACCGCTCTTACTAAGACTACTAGATTTGAACATGCTGCCGTATTTGAGCGGCGAGTTTAGTCCTGATGTAAATCATGTTCTTGTTTCTATTATTGGTGGTTGACTTTTCGATTTACATCAACTGAAAATCTCCTTGTGCTTCATTTATGGTTATGTAGCGGCCACGTCTGAACCTCCAGATGTGTGACGTCACGGTACCGGCCTTCTCCTTAAAAGGAAGGTGCCTCTACCCAAACGGCGAGCTGGACTTCCAGGCTGAAATGAGGCTCCATTACGTAAATATCCCGCCGAACACACTCCTGTAGCTTTATCAGCAAAAACGGAACCCACAGAAAATCAAGTCATGACAGTAATGAGCTTAAACACGCGATGTGTGTCACATGACTGCGGTATCGCAGTAATTGTCATG
This sequence comes from Lophius piscatorius, assembly GCA_009660295.1. Classification (NCBI taxonomy): domain Eukaryota; kingdom Metazoa; phylum Chordata; class Actinopteri; order Lophiiformes; family Lophiidae; genus Lophius; species Lophius piscatorius. Next base: position 7,267 of record VRLP01000195.1, read on the forward strand.
GCCCTATTTCTGTGGCCAATCCAGACCCTCATCCATGCCACACAGGCACCCACAAAAAACCTAAATCTGTAACCACAGACTCCGTTTACTAGCAAGAATCTGCTGATCTAATGAGAAGCAGGTATTTTCTGGGTATTGGCATCTGAAAAAAAGCCATATCAGATATAAATAAAGTTTTATTGATATACCTTCAATTAGTCACACCTTATTATAGATTTATATATACTTTTAGGCTATATGGTCCGCAGTCTGAAACAGATTCAACACACCAGGCTTTAGGAACTTCTGCCATGGCCGTAGTTTCCAGGAAGAGGACTTTGTTACCCAAACAGATTGCCCCTCGGCTACCCATAACCCCTTGCTACTTTGAACACGGCATACTCAAACACCAGGGAACTGGATACTACTTTTATATGGCTTATTAGCCCAACATGGTCTTCATGATTGCTCCCGTTGCTCCGGTGACCTTTTGACGAGACTTAGCATTACAGTGTCGGGACAGAGCGACTCCTCAGCTCAGCAGCCATCAAAGGAGAAAGCCACTGAGCTCAAGCAACGGTTCCAAATTATCGCCGTGCTCACTTCTGCCCTTTTTCTAGATGAACGCTCCTCCGTCGGGTTTGATATTTGGTGTGCACAAATGAAACGGCGAGTGTTAAAAGCTTCAGGATCTCATTAGTGCCACTCTAAAAAGCATGATATTACTTTACCAGCCATTTAGTTGAATCATTTTGAACACAGCGTCTTACCGTGTGCCCCAGCTGTGTGTATTTCTGACTGAGACACGATATTAAAATACCCAGAGTGCTTTCATCATTAGCATGAAGGGTTCCCTTTTTTAGTGCCACAATGTAGGTCGTGCGAAACATGAAAATTCACTGAATGGCAGTTTAAAGTGTTAACAACCAAAATGATCTGAAGGAGTGCCAGAGAGTATTTATGTGTGTGTGTGTGTGGGTTTTTAAAGCAGCTGACTGGCGAGGTGTCCTGCTGGGTCGCAGTTTGACAGCAGCTATAAACTCACTTTACCATCATCCTCTTCTCCCACTCTTTCTGTTTCCTTTTAAACAATCAGCTCTTTTCTTTCTAGCTCATGTGCTGCTGAGCCAAAAGTGTTTCTATGCCTGCAGCCGACGCTGCAAGACGGAAAACAGATTTTGTTGGCGTTTTTGGGCATTCTCTCCGAGTGTCTGCTCTCACACATAAACTGACGTTTACAGCCGAACTACCGAAGTTTTGAGGGTTAATTGGAGAAGACGATGTAGATAGGGCCACAAAGTGGGTAATGTTCTTCAATTAACACTCCAGTGTTTCATCTTAAACCTTTTTTATAATGCTGAAAAATATATTTTAAATGATTGTAAATAATCTTTTGATCAATAAAAGAGCTAAAACTATTTTTACTGACACTACCAAGTGTGTGTAGTAATTGAAAGAAAAAATGTCTCAGTTGCTTTAAGTAGACTTACTTGTAAGTAGCCACTAGAGGACTTCTTCCTCTTCATCTGAGGGTCGGATTTGACCCTCAAAGGTATAGATTAGACCTCTTTGGTGCTGCTTTTTGCTCATTTAAATTCCAGTCCATATTCAAATCTAAGACTCTAAATTCAGTCCTGACTCGGTCACACAAGATGTCGGATAAACAAAGATTTCGGTTTTGGTTTTTTGTCTCACAGCTCAGTCTGTTTATACAGTCGTGCAGATATTTGCTACCATATGCAGATAAGAAATCCCTTAACTTTAGCGAGAGACAGACTGTGGCTTACTTACCATTGAAGAAATCAGAGTGCACTGCTTTTTCATTGGCTGCCAGGTCCATCAGCAGACCGCTGCTGCCTCCTGCCTGTTAATGCACAGACGTACAACCAGTTCACTGATGTCAGCAAATCAAATAATCACACATATCCAACATTACATTTGATGAACAGAGGGGAAAGAGGAAATACTGGGGCACAACATATAAAAATCACTGTGGCATGAGCATCTGATGGAAGTGTGTCTGCTTGTCTACTGCATTATTCAACAGTTCTTCTTTTCACACATTAGGGTATTGATTTTTCTCAACTCATGCATTTTGTGATCTTTATACATTCTGGTGACTCTCCTGTACATTCATTTCAATCTGCACACACTTTTATATTAGTACCGTTTCAGTAACCTTCATTCACTTATATTTCATGTGTGCAGTTTGTAACGGTATAATTTCTGTTTTGCGTTAATAGTCTAATAAAATTAAGCCTAAATAAAAAAACTGCTAGAGGTTCTGTATTTTCTCTAAAATGAATGAGTGGCTGAAGGTTTTGTATATTCACTTAAAGTACAGTTTTGGAGCACTTGTATTTAGCTATAATAAAAAACCATTTTGTTACTTGATACCACCCTTTTTTTAAAAGGAGATACATATTATTTATTCTACCATTAGCACTTTGAGATTTGATCCAAATGTAAAGTGCATTATAAATTAAATGTATTATTATTATTATTATTATTATTATTATTATTAATACCATAATTGCTGAATATGTCATCTAGTTATTTTTCAGTGCGTAAATGTAAAGTATCCAAACTTTACCAACGTAAATACTAAAATTATACATAAATGTAAATTTAATAAGTAAATAAGACTACTTGTAACAGAGTCTTTAGATACTGCGATGTTGCTTATTTTGCTTATGTTATTGAGTAAATTATATCAATAACAAAAAACAAGAATGCCGGAAATAAGTTTAAAGTTATTCTACCTTGATGTACACAGCCTTAAGATAAAAGAAAAAAATGTGTCAACACATAAATAGTTTCAAAAACAAATTAACTGAATGATATTATTGTTAAAAGGCTGTTTGAACCCACAGTAGAGCCACAAATTGTATCTTGTTTAGCTAGTTAGCATTAGCCGTTTTTTTAACGATGATCCTGGTAATTTTTTATAGAATCCTTAAGTTTACCTCGTCCAGATCCACGTAAGGTCCAGCTCCTTCGGGAAACATCTCATCCACCGCGGGTTTCATTCTGTTTATGTACAGCAGCTGGAAAATACTCTAAAATAGACTGTTTTGTGGCTAGCTACCGGGATCACGTAAACAAAACAGGTGTGTGCAACACTCAATTGTGCTCGACTAGATCCATCAGCTTCTTGAAATATAGTCCGGCCTTCTATCAGTTCTTATTTGTTACCGAAACTTACTAGGTATGGAAGTATTTCATGAGAACAGTTAAGGACTATTTATGGCAATAGTTGTAAGCGTGGAGATATTCTACCGCATCAGCTTTTGAATACATTTTCAGATTGTTTGGCTCTTAAAATTGGCAACATGTTGAAGAAAATTATTTCAAGTAAAAGTAAACCTGAAGAAAAATATGCAGATAAAGATAATTCTGATCTGAAATTCCCCTTTTGAATATGTTATTAGAATAAAGGAAAAAAGAACATTCAATCTTCTCTGTACTTCAATACTTTTCAGGAAAACTTTATTTCTAACACATTAGATGAAGATATTATACAATCTTGTTAATTGGTTAAAATCTCTTTATATGTGGTCTATACGAGCGGCTACACTACAAACAGTCGATACTTCTTATGCTTCACATCATTTCATGTTTATATTTATTTCCGTATATCTTTTAAAGTATTTGGATTTCCTCAGGACGTCTGAGCAGCTCCCTCCCTGCCCTCCTGCTGGATCTTTCCAGCCGCCCCCTCAGTGTTCATGTCCCTCGTTGGTCTCATATCCCAGAGTGTCTCCGAGGTGCTGGTGGGCGAAGAAGGTGCGGGCCATCTCGTTGATGTGGTTGTAGGCGCCGATGGATCTGAAGTATTCGATGTAGTTCCAGAAGTCGGAGGTGGAGTAGGGCCAGTAGGGAACAGCTGGTGGTTCATCATACGGCACTGAAGGGGAAAAAAAAAGAATCTTTTTAAATACAGACACAAAAGATGTAATTGTTTTCAAAGTTTATTTCAACACTAACACAAAAGCTCTTTTAGGATTTCCAGCCGCTTAAAGAAATAAAGCAGAAGAGCGTAAGTATACAAGAAAGGTACTTTAGCACGTACTTCAAGTATTTATGCAACTTAGCTCTACTTCTCAGCGGAGAATCTTTATCAGACGGTTTAGTGATTGTTTACTATTCAGATAATTATTATTATTATCTGACAAAGCTGCTCCAAATGGGTTTATTTCTGATAATGAATAGTAAATATCTGAATATTTTCTTAATACACTGACAAATGAATTATTATTTTACATGTTGAGAAAATGTCCCTACTTCTTAAGCTAAATAAATAATTTAAAAACCTCTGGGGTTAAATGTAAATCTTTTGTCCCAGAGATAGAGACGTTGGATAATTGATGATCTAATAGAAAACGATTCAGTGCTGCAGATAAAACAAAGCGAGAGTATATAAAATGGCTTGAATCAGACATATGAAGCAGTAAAATGCAGTATGAACATTACAGCGGTGATGCTAACATCACAGATTATAAGTTTTATTTTCACCTAAATGGTTCAAATAGTTCCACTACTGCAGAAGAGGACTTTGTATTATAGATGCACAACTAGAATACTTCATGAATCTAATTGTTAAATATGAGGGCATCTAAATAGATAAGTGTTATTTATGTACGGTACCTCCTTCTGGGATGACTCTGGCCTCTATGAGGAGAGAGAGAGAGAGAGAGAGAGAGAGAGAGAGAGAGAGAGAGAGAGAGAGAGAAAATTAGCATTCCCAAGAATTCCTAGGCCTCCCAAATACAAAGACTGGATTCAAGAAGGGGGAACTGGAGGACTTCAGGATACCTGCTCCCTAGTCAAATATTATTGCGGACCATTTCACACAAATGTATGCACACACACACACACACACACACACACACACACACACACACACACACAGACTCAGAAGCATCAAGAATCCACCACTGGACAGAGTCGTCTTTGTGCTCAAGCAGGCATCAAAAACAAACACCCTCCTGTCACATCTGGGAGAATCTTGAGATAAGATGAGACGAGAACTTTATTCATCCAGAGGGACGTTTTTATGCCAGATGTGGAAACATAATCTGAGAAAGTAGAGGGTGATACTGGATAAAATAACACTTTCATATTCATGATATAAGATACAATAATACATTCATCATATTGGATAAAATAACAGATTCATGATATAAGATATAATAACAGATTCACATTCATGATAGAAGATAAAATAAAACATTCACTGATATTCATATAAGATTACAGGTTGTAGAAAAGTGATATTGCAAGATTCCAGGTTCATACGGAGTGATTTTTATCAAAAGCATTCATGCATACGTGAGTCTAACTAGTTTTATTTCCTCACCACTGCAGACACACAAAAGTAATTTGCACAGAAACGTATAATTTACAGATTTAAAGAAAAAGAGAGACTCACCACTGAGATGAAAAAAGGCCAAAAGGCAGAGAACACTGAGCGGTAACACCTTCATCGTGCCCTGCAACACACACAAATATGTGAGTAATGCTCTTTGTTTCAAACGATAAGTCAGACTTTCATAGATCATCATATTGCATGACTTTGGCAACTATGATAAAAGTAATATTTTTCCTTCAGTAAAAATAACATTTGCTTAGATGATTGAGATAAGTGAAGTTCCGTCAGATGCTTACCTGTAAAGGGTTTGTGGATCCGTGCAGAAAGCTGCTGCTGTTCACCTACTGGTCGACGTGTCTGAGGAATAAAAGAGGCTCAGAGGAGGAAGAGTCAGAGGACCTCCGGCACACAAACGCACACACATACACGCACACACAGACACACACACACACAGCTGAGCCACGCCCTTCTAAGAGGTATGAAATCAATCTTTTCCATGTAGGTGCAGACAATTTGTAAGTTCCTCTTTTTTTTCGGAGAAAATTGTGAATGAGTCTAAAATGGAGAAATGTTTGAATATTCAAACGGTTTTTAAAGAATTAATGCTGCACTGAAAAAGTCACATTCATTCAATAAAAATGTCACTTAAATACTGTTAATTATCGATCAGCCATAACATAACAACCGCTGACAGGTCAAAGCAGTGATGAGTCGACGAGACCATCAGGTCTTGTTGGACCTAAGGAAGGACAACTGGTGAGCCAGCTGGAGGGTTATAGGCACACAAGTTTCATAGATGTGTGCAGAGAGCATAGAATAGCGTGCATTACCCAATCTCACAGGAAGAGCTACTGTAGCACACAGTGCTGGAAAATATTTTGTGAAAGGTGTCAGAACACACAAAGTGTTGAGGAGCAGCGGTTATTATGTTTTGGCTAATGTTTGTACTTTGTACTTGAATATTTTTCAGGATGAGCATTTCTGTAAGATTGCTGTGAAAATGAACCAATTTAAATATTGGCTTTTTAAGGTGAAAAGGGGACGCACATAATTTAATGCAGATGGTTTTAATCTTATGGCTGATTGCTGTTTTTTTTTTTATTCATATAGTTTGTTGAGTTGGAGCAAACTTTGAAATAATACGGATGAAACTGCAACTTCTGATTATTTTTCTCCATTAATGGATCGATGGGTTTGTAAAACACAATTACAGGAAGTGAAAACTTTCAGGTGTGTTTGTCCAACCAAGACCCCAAACCTGAAGATTAATACAAACAGTCAGAATCAATCAAATCTAGACTTAAAGAACAACATCTAAATTGATTATTAAATATGTGGCTGATTAATTGTCTGTCTTTGAACTAGTCAGCTAGATAATTGTTGCGGTGATATTTGTAAGGTCTTCAAACACTTAATATGGAAAAAAAGAAAAATCTGTTTTCATTTTTTAAATAATAAATGTTGTCAAATTTAAATCGGAGTTAAAAGGAGAACAAACATTTGGAGGAATCTACTCTCCAGCACTGATGCAGGCGGATGATGAAGTTTCACGCTGAACACTTCAGCGGACACAGATGCCATCTTTTACAGTTTAAAGGTTATTCCACTGAAAAGACTCCCTTCCTCACGATACCAACAACTCAAAAACCTTTAGACGTCTCCCCCCTTAAGACAGGGAATATAAGATTCTTTAATTTTACCATGTGTGCTTGGAGTATGTTCACTGCTTTCCACATATAAAACAAGTGACCAGGAGTCTTCTGCTTCATGAGTGCATCTTTAATAAACGCCATGTCTCCTGTCATCCCCACAAATATGCTTGTTTATAAAACATAGGAAATCCCGAGGAATTTAAATACAAGATGTGAACAACAAGTAACTTTTCTGAAAATCGATCTTAACATGATGTCACAAATTCCACATCCTCCATCTTTCAAACCCCTCAGCAGATAGTAGAGAGTTAAAAGATAAAAATACGTTTCAGACGGTGGTCATATGTGTCACACAGCGGACTGGAGTCCCGTTTGTCAGGTAACAGTCACAACACGGGGATGGAGTTAGATGATGAACTCGAGTAAAACAATTAAAAGTTACAACAGAAAACTTGTTTGTAGTAGTTGACATAAGTAGCTTGTAGTTGATTATTTCTTTCTTAAAATAACTTTAGATGCAGACATTATATCAAAGACAACGGGCCGGAACCTCCAGGACTCCCTAGATGTCCTTGCAGCCCGTCTGGTCCGTTTCAGTCATCGTGGCCAGATCGATTCCTTCCCGCATCAGCAGCTCTGTGGCGTACCGCACCGTTTCTCGAGGCAGGAAGCGAGAGCGGCCCAAGATCCAGGCGTACTCGAAGTGGAAAACGTGGAGGATGTCCGTGCACGAGTAGACGACGGCCACGCTGCTGTAGTCTGTGGTCAGAATCCAGTACGGCGTGTAGGGAGTAACTGGGAGCAAACATCGGACAGACAGAAGACACAGATGAGCATCAGGACCACTGGAATATTCAACCAGACATCGTGTCTTTAAAGCAAAGTTCATTAAAATGATTCACAAAAAACATTCAGAGTGCAGTAAATTCAATAATGTAAAACACAGCAGCAAAATAAATGACATTTAAAACCTCACACTAAACTCAATCGACTTAATCTTGATGCTGTTCGTCTTAAGTGAAAGACTAAAAATGCACTTAAAAGAAGTATAATAATCCAAAAAACAGAGTGTAACAATCCACACTGGGAGGATTTACAGTAACAAGCACCTTATGTAAAAACAATGCTGTTGTTTATGCCAGGTTTAGAAAAAAACATCATCAATGTTAAAGTGGGATGATGAACACTTGAAAAGTTTTATTAATTAATTTTAATACCTAAATACCTTAATAACCTTAATAACCTTAATAACCTTAATACCAAAGTTTTAATACTAATATAAAAAAACACCAAGAGATCCAACTCCCGTGATCCAAACGGGGGTTCACCTGTGTGGGTGCACATAAAGTTCAGATGAAGATGATGGGAACCTCTTTAGTTCTGCAAACGTCTGCCTATCAGGCTCAGATCAGGTCAAGATGTGCCGGTTAGAACGCTCAACATTTCCTGATGCCTTGTGGACCAGAGTGGAGGATTCAGACAAACCCACTCATTGTCACTGACATTACAGACACACTGAGGCAGCCGCGTCACATGTCAGCAGATACATCATCATCATTCATGAGCGATGAGCTCAAATAAACTTAGGGTCTTATGTGCAATAACAACATTCAGTTTGATTTGAAAGGTTTTGTGATACAATTTAGATGGAAAACTTTAAGGATTTTAGTAATAAGGACAAAAACAAGATGAAAACTACAAAGAGGAGGACTTACAGTAGGAGAAGCTGACTCCAAGTTTGGCAGGTTCCCTCACGTCGTGAATCACCCCTGTCCCTTCTGCACCCCTCACCTTGTCTTTACTGAGAGAGAGGAAGTTCCATTCTGATTTGATTAAAATATTAATTCTTTAGCAGAGGTATATGCTACATGTTCAGGCTCGAACAAACAGGCAGGTATGACATCACAGCATCACGCGCAGCAATCAGAACGACTGATGTCTATAAGGTCCCATCATATAGAGCATATTGTCTACCGTACAAAGGAAAATTCCTCCAGATAATAGGCCGTCTCCACCCTGAGGCTTGTCACCCGCAGAGTCTCAGGTCCACATAACTAACTAAATACCTCTGACATAAGGCACACCTCTAAAAAGTAATCAGAACTCAGTTTACGGACAGACATTCATTCACATAAAACACAATTATATACATCCAATGGAAGTACAATTCCACTAAAGTTAAGGGTTTCTTTTCCATACAGAATCTCTGACTCTGAAAATTAAATAATAAGAATCATCAACAAATACCCATTAGTACTCACTAGAACTGGAAGTTGTGAATTTGGATGGTTCCATCTTTCCGTATGGCGTAGTTGGCCTCGATGCACTTCCCTCTGGCGAAGGAAGTAGGGAGCTTCCAGATCTCGTACCACTTCCCCAAATACTGCCAACGAGGGGGACGCTCTGTTAATTCTGTGCTCTTCAGAGCGCGGCGCTCAGTACGAACAGTTCTTTACCTGCTGGATGTTGAGGTTAGGCTGCACCCGAGGAGCCGGGCAGGAGCCCCAGCGGTAGGTCTGTGCTGACAACAGAGGGAGCAGCAGGAGGAGGAGAACGCAGACGGACATCACTCCTTGAGCAGAGGAGCTACGATTATGAGAGCTGGAATCAAACAACTCACGTCAAAGTCTGTCCAAAGTTTGGATGTGTGTGTTTGTGTATGTGGACGTGTGTGTGTGTTAGTTTTTGTGAAGCTAAGTAGCTTTAACTTTCCTTTCTCACGTATGCTATACATAAAACAAATGCACTTATTCACTACTATTTAAAAACATGTTTTTCATTCTTCTTATTTTTATACCCCAGCTAAAAGCGGACACGTAAAATTACCAACGCCTGTCTGTGTGTTATACTAAGTAACAGGGAATCATCTTATCATATCTGCCCATAAAATGATTGACAGAATTTGATTCAATTTCATACATGCTTTGTAGAACATCTAAAAGATGTGCATCTCCTAAATCTTTTTCTCAATATACTTATTTTTAGCAACATTTTTTTCAGGCAAGTTGGCTCACATTCACAGTTGACAGAGGTCTATGAGCAAAGACACAAAAATCTTCTTGGAGATATGGATACCAACTCTTAATCAGATGTTCATGAGCAGGATGTAAACAGGCGACAATCTGCCTCCTTGTCTTATCTCAGCTATCTGGTCATTCCTTAATGCCTTTCTGTCAGTGCTGGCGGAGGATAACATCGCTCAGAACACGCATCTCTGCAAAAAAACACAAGAATTCTAACCTGGCCGTTCAGATTCATGTCACATGACCATGAATAGACATACTTCCAATCCAGGACCAATGAAAGGGTCACTATTGGGTCTGAAATTATGTTTTTTTTTGTGTTTGTATGGAAGTTGATGTTTCACACATTAAATATTAAAAGTAAGTGATGTCAATCTAGACTGATTTGATTTAGTCACAACACCGAAATCTGACGTCTTCCAGAGCTGAAAGTTCTGCACTAGCATGTCCATTTTGGTTGGAACATCAGGGGTTGTCCGGAAATATCAATATGAGGATTTTTGTTGTTGGTGACACAGATCACTTAAGCAGAAATGCATCAGTGTAAACATGTTTTTGATCAAAATACTTAATGATGTGTCTGTGCAACCAGCAAAATTGGTCCAGTTTACAATGCTTAAAAAAACATTTCATCCAAGCCCACTCTAAAAAAGTCCTTTAAAAGTTCTTCCGGTCACAAAAATGTGTTGAATCCAACTCTTCAACCCCAGGTTTAAACACATTCTGCCCATTCATTGATATTTAAGGGAACAGAAATTTTGAAAGGCAAGTTCTGTTAAAGAAAATCAATAAGACAAAATCAGCAAATTTATGTGGAACATCAGCTTCTTTTTATCACATGACCAACTCTTTCACCTGCAAAGATGTATCAACATCCGTCTGGTAGTTTATGTGTAATAAACAGGAGTGGTTTAAAAAAATATCTTGAATTATTTGGATGCACTCAGACATTTTTAATTGTGCTCCTCTGTCATGTTACTAAGTTAAATGGAAATCTGTAGATCACATTTGTGAGCTCGGAACAGGGAAATCTATTATGACAACACTGTGATTCCAAATTCTACAACAATCCACTGAGACTTTTATTATTTTAATTCAAATAAGTCTGTTTTACCATCCAATGTTACCCACAGAGACGTTAGCTGGTCGACTGTTACATGTTTGGGCGAAGTTAGTTTTTCGCCATTTTTGTCTGTCCCCTCCCTGTGGAAGCACCGACCACCATCTTTTGGTTTTGTCTTCTTATACATAATGGTTGTCACACCTGTTCTTCTGGTTTCACTAAGAAACGCTTGTTCTCTCAGGAGAAGGTTGTCTGTTAAATAACAACCAGACATCTTATTTTTAGTCATTTAAAAGGAAATAAAAGTCCAATATCTGAGAAGATAACACACAGCAGCTATTAAATAATACTTTTTCAACATAGAGGGATTTAAAAAAAAAGGAAAAAAGTGAAACAACTCTCCCTACAGAAGATGTATTTAAAATGAGGGTACGTAAACACCCTGTTTGACTTAAAAACGGTCTTACCTGAGTTGTGGAGGTGTCAGTTGGAAGTCTGCGGCTGAAGCTCACCTTCTCTCTGCTAATGAATACTGGCTCGAGCTTTCAGGACGTCCCGTGACGTCACTCTTTAAGCGCGAGGCAGCTAGTTAGCTCAATTGTCATCACGCGCGCATTCCCAGTGTGACAATGGAGACTGTGGTTACAGTGTTCGATATCTGTTCATTCAGCACTTAAAGTGGATTTTTCTTTTATTACTATGCACACTAAAGTTTCATTTAAATTCTGCTTATACATCTTTTGAGAATAAAGTTCAATAATTTATATTTTTACATAAAAAAAAAAAAAATCTCTAATTTTGTCACTTTATTTTTTGCCATTTTAAATAATTTGAATCTAACATTTGATGAAGTTAGTGTGCACGATTATAAAGATGCCAGAATCCAATGGATTTCATTTGTAGCCAGCATCTAAATAATATTATCTTATGAGGGATAACACAATCTACAAATAATGCAGTAATATAACCGATGAAATACACAGTTATAAGAACAACTATTAAAATAAATGAATGTACAAACAGAAAGTGTGAGCCTCCTGTCCTCCGAATCTTTCTCTGTCACACCAACCAACTGCATGTCCTCTCTCACCACATCCAGAAATCCACAAGAAGAAATTATACTTACAGTATTTTATTTTATTATAATTATTAAAACAATAATAATAATATTGACAACATTACTATAACTACCAACTTCTATTAATTATAATATCATTGAGTACTTTAAAACTTTTCTTTCTTTTTTCTTTTCGACAAAGCCGATTAGAAATAGATCTATTTATCTAATATATTTATCGATTGATATGATTAGATGTGTTGTCTCCCTGTATGAAATAACTCTCTATCAAAGCTTCATCACAACTGCCAGGAATACACTATTCCTGATTAAATAAATCTATTATATTTGTAGCTAGTTTTTATCCTGAGAGGTGGTCAAACTGGGTTAATATCCTTCTCCCCTGAAATGATCGCATTCTGAGTGACATCATCCAGGAAGTGATCTCAGCGTCTTCAGCCCTGCAGACACACTCAGGCCTATTCATGTCATCCTCTCTGTCACACTTTCTAATAATAATAATAATACATTTAATTTATAATGCACTTTACATTTGGATCAAATCTCAAAGTGCTTTCTTCTGATTCCTCCTCTCACGATTCTTATGTAAGACGTGCAAAACGCTGTCGGCGGGCTGTGATCCAACGTCACGCTGACTGGAAATAGAATCTCAAACATCCTCCATCTCAAAAGGTCATCTAAAGTTTAGAGAAGATGCGTTCTAAGTCAAACGAGACATTGTCTCATATGTGGTCCATGTCAGAAATTGTTAGTTCTATACATGGTAAATAAATATTTATAGATAGATTTAACATAATTTCTGGCATCTTCTATCTAAAACTCTGAAATTATTAAAATACATGACGACAATCACGTGACATATATGTCTACTATAATATGATAATAAAGGTAGTAAACCAGTGTATTTCACTTCATATACATACATTTAGTGTTATACACTCATCTTTATCTGTTATTAATGCAGGAAACAGGAAGCACATGGCTACTGACACTAAACAAAATGTCCCTTTTTCAGTATAAATGTAATAAATGAGGCATTTGGTGTTATTTAGATGTTTCTGGAATATAAATGAATGACAGCCAGCAGACAGGAGGATCTAATAAACATTATTTATTTCCAGTGTTTGTTGAGAGAAGGTATTTAACCCATGTCTTGCTGTACACAGACGAGATGTTCGCTGTCCAGAAAACATTGTTTCATGCAGGTTGAAAGATCAGTTTGAGAAATCCAGAGGGGTGAAAAGAAGTAAGACACATGGACACGGACTTCAGTTTGAATTATGTTGCTGTGGGTTCAACTAAAAACAGGAAAGACCACAAACAAACAAACAAACAAACAAATGAAAAGAAAATCTCTGGAATGCCTGTGAGCTTATTGTCTCCTAATAAGGTTTTAAAATGTTCCTCTCATCTTTGACAAACGTCGGTAAAAACGGTTAAAAAAAATAAAAAGGAAAATTAAAGAGGCACTTTATCCTTTTCAGATAAAAACAACTCACTCATATGTAAAAACTTACTTTTTGGACTATAACTGAACAAAGTTTTGGAAATAAAAACTACTGTACCAAGCATTACATACTAAAGTGTCAGCATTTCATCACTGTTTTCATTTCATAGAACTATCCTCATCCTCCAGCCCCTCAAGCTAATATCTGGCTGTTGTTTCCGTGCTGCGAAAAAAAAACACAACTTCCCGCAGCACCCAGCGCAGAAAGCAGCCCTCCGTTACATCCGCATACTTCAAGTACAGGCAAACATAAAAACACCACCGTATTGTTTTTAAATGGACAGTCATGTCAGAAGCAACTAGTGTTAGTCCGAGGAGAGTAATACATTCTTCATACCACATAGAAGAAGAAGAACTCAACAATTATTCCTTTAGAACAAAAAAAGAACAAACAGTCTTCCTCGTGAATTCTTCAGTAAAAGTCAAACCGACCCTTTTAGTGCTTTTCTATTAACACCACAAAAAAAAAACAGAAGCGTCAGATTCTTGCAGGAGGAACTTCTTTTTTCCCTCCACGTCTGTTCCAGTATGGTCAAAAAGTCGGTGGAATTATAGACATCTCTTCAGCATCAATATTCCAGTAACAATCACAGAGCCTTTACATCCTATGTACAGTAGATACATAAAGTTTACTTTGTAGAAAAAATATTGTGCAGTAACCTTCGCTAAAACGACATTCGCACTTTTACGCATTCACTCTCAAACACGCCTGACAAGACGCTCTTGCCGTTTCACAGATACTGGTAGAACCGTGAGCGGACCACTTGTGTCCCGGACAGTTTGTGTGGGTGGGCGTCTGCGCCGAGGCCGCCTTTGTTTTTGCCCTGCGGCCCCCCGCCGTTAACGTGCTCCCCCGACATCGGCTGCGATGGCGGAGGAGGAGCACCATCCTGGGCGTCGTCCTCAGGGACGGCTTTGGGAGCGACCTCTACGCTCAGATCGGAGCTTCTGCACCGCTCTCTCGTGATCCAGTCCCGGATGGAGAAGTCCTGAGAGGAGCATCTGGGCTTGAGGCGGTCCAGAGCTGACAGTTCCGCCGCCTGGTCCACGCCGCCCTGCTCCCTCCAGTCGTTGATGACAGCCAGCTCAGCAAAGTCTCTCTGCCCGCCCATGGTGTGCCGGCGGCGGATGCTTTTCTTCTTCCCGCGGGCGTCTGTAGTTCGGTTCTTCTGGGTGAACATGTCGTCAGCAGATGAGCGCAGCCTGAATTTGAGTCGCTCGGTGATCTTTAGGTGCCACGCCGATTCGGGGCGCTCCGACTCGCTGCGTGAGGATGAGCTGAGGCTGCTGCTGGACCGCCCTTTCTTCATCACCTCCAGGACCCGAGAGAGACGCGTGGAAGCCTCCGCCCTCCCCTCGCTACGCTCCGCACTGCCAGCTCCACCCTCCACTGACGACTCGCTGTCTGTCTTCTGTCTTAAAGACCACCTTCTAGAGAGGGTGTCACACTCGATCATCCTTTGAGACGGGAATAGGCGCTGTGCTTCCATTTTCGGCGGGGTGATCTTCCCCGCAGCTACTTCGCCTCTACGTGCTTCACTTTTCTCCAGACGCTGCTGTGTGCAGGGTGTAGATTGGCTGTTGCCACCACCCGGGGAGAACACCGGGAAGTCACTTTCACTGTCCGTCTCCATGGGTCGTCCCTCGCTAATGAGCTCACTGCGTTCGTCATCTGCCTCCTCCCCGCCTTGCAGCTCTGGACTGAGAGCGCTGGACTCAGCTCCGGTCAAGAACGTGATGGAGGAAGTGGTGGAATAGTCTGAGGTGATGGAGCTCACCTCTGCGCCGGCGGCTGTCCCAGAACCTGCTCCCAGTCCAACACCAGCTCCCGCAGAAAGATCGACGGGAGCTCCTCCGCTCCACTTTTTGGGTCTTGACCGCGGCACCGATGCTCCGGAGCTCATGGTCCCGAGGTCTGAGGTGTTTTCATCCAGCTGGGATGAGGGATCCGACAGGGAGGACTTCCCCTTAGGAACTGTTTGGTAGATATTTGGCGATGGGGAGGGGGAAGGTGAGGGGCGTCTGGGTGGAGTGTCCTTCAGGATTAAAGAATTCCTATGTTCTTTCTTGGCTTTAGGCGTGAGCTCAACAGCTCTCCCGTTCTCCTTCCTCTCCTCTGCTCGTTGGGGTTGCTTTGTGTTGGGGCTGGGGTGAGTGTCACCCTTCACCTCAGTCTGGAGGACATGGTGGTTAAGTTTCAGCCCAGGGATTTCCTTCTTGAGGAACACGGCATCCAGATCATCATCTGAGCTGCTAGGCTGCGGCTTCTCCTTTGACTTCTTTCTCTTGCGGCTGGCTGCAGCAAAGATGGAGGAGACTAGGAGCTCTCGGCTGCACTGGTCCTTCCCTGAACCCCAGGAACCCTGCAGTGACAGGAAAGACAAGGAGAGAGAGGAAACAGAGGGAAAGAGAAGGAAATGAGTATTTCCAACTCTGAGATACAAGAAGGGAACACGACCAAGAGCACAAACTCTGTCTGGAAACTTAAACCTGTCCTCCACCTGCTCCTGTGAAGCACAAACCGGAGAAGTGGACAGAGAGAGGAAGATTAGGAGGCGTCATTAACAGGGAGAAAACGGTTTCCATGCCAGCGTTAGAGCAGAAACAGAGCGAGAACTGAAGCCGTCCTGCACAAGCCTCAGATCCAGGATGACTGGCTTAAAAGCTGAGGGAAAGCAGCCAAACGAGAGCAGCAGCCATGAAAAGCACCTGATTCTACTGATGACAGCAAATTACTTTCCAGTAAGAAGCAGCCGCATAATCCTGAGCTTCTCTGCCAGTATTAAGTTAGGTATTAAGATAAGAGTGTCAGGAAAAGAGGCTCTGACTCTGCTCCAGACAGATTACTCAGTGCTTAAACTATTGGGGCTGATTTCCCCAATGACAAAACACATTTTCTTGTTTATTTCGATTATTATCTCCCTTTCGCGACCCTGAACAGGACAAGGGGTTACTGAAAATATATGTATGTACGTATTATCCTCGGTGACCTATTTGTTTTGTGTTAAAAAGGGAAGAACAGGCTTTTAACCCTTTTCTTTCACCCCTGTCTTCAGTAGAAAGTGGTTCCCGTGGAAACCGCTCATTCGGCTGTCTATTAAGTTAATTCCTGTGTCTTGGCATGACGGCTTTATTAACCCTTACTTGCGTTCTGATGCTGAATCCTTTCACGCATGTCTGCTGAACTGATACGACTAGAAAAAAAAGATAATCAACTTGCTAAGCGACGTTTTGAAAACACAAATCCGATAAAGTACATATCATTAAACCTAAAAGAAAAATAGAGCTGTGACAGAAATCACACTCTCAGACGTTATTCCTCAGTTTCTGGTATTTATAAGTTAATATTTTAACACTTTTTCCTGAGGTAATGCCGGCCATCTCAGAAGAAAATTAT
The DNA here is from genome assembly GCA_009660295.1 of Lophius piscatorius. Lineage (NCBI taxonomy): Eukaryota > Metazoa > Chordata > Actinopteri > Lophiiformes > Lophiidae > Lophius > Lophius piscatorius. The sequence goes on from VRLP01000195.1 coordinate 24,337, forward strand.
GAAAGTACCGTATATTTGTTAAGGATGCTGCTAACTTTCTGAAAAAATACATTTTTTCAATGCTGTGTGCAAAACAAATAAAATGTGGTTTCTATATCTGGACGCATGCAAACAGAAACATCCACAACACAAGAGCCAAGAGTGAAAATGTTTTTGTTTTCTTTGTTTGTTTGTTTGTTTGTTGGTGTGAAACAGCTCTAAGTTCAGTTGTATTGGATGCGGATCTTGACTTGAGGTAGAGGCGATGTCTCCTGTCCTCCCACACTACCACAGGCCTGAGGGCGTTTACACCCGGCACACTCACCTTTGATTTAGCTGAGTCACTAGTCGGTGAATCTGTGGGTAGAAGAGAGAAGACAGACACGAGTTAGATGACTTTAAAACGTGGAGGAAAACTAACAGGAAAGAAAAAACTGAGAAGAGAACCGTGTTGATGGGAGGAATCATTTGGAAAGTAGAAAAACAGATCAGACGGATGAGTACAGGCAAGTCCAGACAACAGGTCATGCTTCACAGGGAGACAGATGAGCTCTATGTGAAACCAGGTTCACATGGTGACGACGCTCTTTCTCTGACTCAGACACACACCTGAACGTCGAGTCAAGTCAAGTCCAGATTCTACTGATACTGAGTGCAACGATGAACACAACAGGGGCATCAAACAGTGAGGCAGATTACGGGTCATGCAACACATAGACGGCCATCGCTGTTTATGAATGAAAGAATATCCACGCTATACTTTCTCTACAAAACCCCTTTTTGAGACCAAAGAAGCCACAGATGTGCTCCAAACCCGGGGGTCCCAACATCATTTTCTTGAATTAACATGTGATCTCCACCTGGTGTTGTAGCTCTGTGAAATATCTTCCACCTCCAAAATCCAAACTCTTTACAGGCGGGTAAAAATAGTTTTGTGAGCTTATCTCTAATCTCTTGCAGGTTTTTTAATGTACATTATGACATTATGTAAAATGTAAAAAGTAAATCACAAGATTTGCAGAAATCCGTTCAGTAGTTTTTGTGTAAGTAGAGAAGATGTTAATAGCTGTTATGCAAAGAAGAGATAAAGGTAAGACAAATCGATGTATAGAGTCTCACTACTCTGTTCTACAGAATCCTTCTCTTTAAATAAACACTGAGAGGTGAAAATAAACCTCACTGACACACGTGGTCACACGATGGTTTTGGCTGAGTTGACAAAACGACGTGAGGTGACAACAGTTACCAGGACAACAGTGACGACGGACGGAGAAGGCTATGGAAGAGACCATAACGATGAGAGTGACATGGGGGTGAGAGAGGGGCTAGCTATATGGAGAGAGAGGACACTACATGACAGAGAGAGAGTGTAAGCGAGGAAAACCTATAATCAGTCCTCACCTGCTCCATAATCACTTCTACTCACATCATGTTTCCTTTCAAGCTAAAATTTGTTTTTGTTTGTGTGACATAGCCAAGCCCCCCTACACGCCCCTTACAGTACAAATGGCAGCACGATGTGCAGGTGCACACCGACCGGAGAGGTAGAAACCGTACCGTTCTGTCTCTCCTGTTGGAAAGCTTGCGGGACAGTGAGGAGAGACAGCGGAGAGCCTTTCAGACAGTAGCACCGGCCTGAGTTAGGTATGCTCTGATAGAAAACCTACAACAGCGTGCGCCGTACAGTACCGTGTAGCCGCTTCGCTTCCCGCTCGCCCTCACGGATTCTTTGCTTAAAGCTCTTTCGGTTCTCTTTGGCGTTTCCTGGGCTTAAAAGACCTGCGGGTTCCTGCAGACTAGGCAGCTACACTGGGGGCAACAATCCGCCTTCTTCCTACAGTTCCAGCTGTCCATCACGGACATTATAGAGTCCATCAGTGTCATCATGGAGCGATAGACTCCTCCCACTTGGCCTGTGTCAAGATCAGTATGTGTGAATGCTGGGAAAGCCTTTAGGACACCCGACAGAGCTTCACTAGAGACAGAGGAATCAGAGGTCGCCTTTCACTGTAAAAACATCTACTTGTGACGTGGGAGAGAACATGCCGTATAAGTGTGACAGTAGGCAGGAAGGAGGGGAGAAAGGGACCAAAACCAGGTATTAGAGCGCAGAGAGGGATCAAAAAGGACACTTAATTCTATTTGTTGTTTAAAAGACTTAGAAAAATGAAGGAGGGCGGGGGGGGGATAAATCTCTGAAAGCAAATGAAGAAGATATAGCCGGTTATTGCATTTGCACCTTTTAGCGATGCAAAAGAATTGTTCCCTGAAACCCACACAAGCATCTGTACAATGGTGTTTTAGGGCAATTCTGGGGAAAAAAATAAAACAGGGAAGGAGGGGTCATATTTAAGGGCGAAAATCTGAAATCTACAACACAAAAAATGGCTTTGTAAAGCTGGGCTAGTTTTAAAATAAAAATAACGGTCAAGAAATCAGTTTTCATCACAGACATAATGATTAAGATTACCGCTTCAATATCAGTGAAGAATTTTGTTTTTTTTAAATGCTTTGTGAAATAAGAATCCTATACCAACTTTAAACGTTCTACACAGAGAAGATAATGACTGTATTTTCATTCTTTAATCTAAGAATTCCACATTTTATCCCCTCTGAATACAACCCTCCCCTCTCCCGGACTTAACTATAATAATAATAATAATAATCATAATAATAATAAAACCTATTTGTATAGCACTTTTCTAAAGAAAGTTACAAAGTGCTTTACATCGTAAAACAAGGAATCGGGAGACACTGATGGCCCTAACACACCATCGTACATTTGGTTTAGTAAGACGTTTGTCTCTGCTGGCGACAGCTGAAGAAGCGAGCGGCGAAGCTTGAGAAGCAGCATCAACATCAACATCAACATCGGTCACTAGTTTACAGCCGGACCCTCTTTGACCACAGCAGAGGAAGGTGGACCCACCAAAGAGTTGGTCTGTGTGTTACCTGATACTTCGCCCTGCGACGTGGCCGTACGTCCGATGTTGGTGAGCAGGTGGTCGATGTTGGGGACGGGCTGAGACTCCACGGCGCTCTCCTCCTGAGACGCAGTCTGAGAGGAGGAGATGCGACACAGTTAGGAGCAGAGAGGATGGAGCTATAATAAATAATGTATTGGACGTGATGCCTGAACTCACCACTGGATCTCCGTTTCCCTCTTCAGTGAAAAACCAGTCATACTAGAGGATAGAAGAAGACATTAAAATCGGATCTGCTGTACGGTGAAGTTGGCTTTGATATCTCGATGCTCACATTTTGAATGAGGGCCTCCACTATCCTGTACTGGTCTGGCATGTGTGTCACCATATGGGTCATGTTGTCCTCAGTGGTGCGCACCAGAGTGGGACCAAACACGATGGCCAGGTTCCTCGGTTCCATCTAACAACCAAATGTTTTATTGTTTTATTGCACTTTCAAATCTCTGCTCAAAGCCCACATCTATGAATATAGACACTTATAAAGCTGCCAACCTTATTTTTTTCTGAGTTATCTGCCACAGTTTTGAGATGAGCTGAGAGGAACTTGAGCGTCTCATAATGGTGATCGGGCAACTCATGGAGCTGGAAAGAAGTAAAGAAGTTTTTCTTTCATGCATTTCCTTTGACAAATGTGCTCTGAGACATGCTATGTAACACCCACATGATTAAAAAACAAACGTAAGTAAAGGAAAAATAACCATAAAGGATAAAATGAATTGTCTAAGAAACTCACCAGCCTCTTGAGCTCTTTAAGTCTCTCCACTGGGTCCTCTGTTCGGTTGGCCTCTATGAATTCTGCATACTTATCTGCAGGTAACGATGGAAAAGGAAAAAAAACCTTAAATAGGTTGTAGTTCTTATTTTCAACCACTAGATGGCATGCACAACAGTTTAAAAGGCAACCGACCATTGGTGAACAGTGGCTCTGGAAGTTTGCGGAAGAAGGATTTGAGTAAACTGCTGATCACATTGAGGTCCCTCCATTTCTGTAAAACATGAGATAAAGGTATGATGATGGTGTTTATGCAGAATGCATGATGCTTTTAGGCTCACATCCACCATCACGGCGCTGCGGCGTTGAATACTGTAATAGTAGACTTCAAGGGGAGGTTAATTTAAGCAGCATCGATCAATGCAGGGACTTACATCATCCTGGATATCGATGTCGTTCATGCCCTTGTTATTGAGCTCCTCCTGCATGTTGGAGATGGCGGCGTTGTTTCCTGGGACCCTGTAGATGCCAGTGTACTCCAACCCCCTCTCCTCCACCAGCTTACAGCAGACATCCACGATCAGAGGCACAAACTACAACACAGACAGAAACAGGAAATAAGACGTGTCCAGTGATGGATGTGTTTGTACGTTTACTGAGGTTACACATGTTGAGAGGCTTTACTTTGAGTATTTACATTTTATGCTGCTTAAGACTTCCACTTCACACATTTAGGAGGAACATATTTTACCTTTTTACTATAAAAAATGTATTTGACAATCATATTTGAATTTTTTTTCTATAATTTTCCTCCTGAATCAGCCAGAGTAGACATTTTTTTTAAATTAATTTTAGCAACAATTTGATGAATACTGTTTTAAAATATGCTGGTTTACAAAACTACAAGTGTTGTAGCAATAAAGAAGACGTACACAATATTAGGCAGGTGGTTATAATATTATGGCTGATCTACCAAAACAGCTCGGCCATGCACAGTGTGTTGTCCTTTCTATCTGAACCAGTATTATTGTTTACTGATATTTGTGCCTCAGTAGCTCTTCTGTGGGATTGGACAGGTACTAAGGACTGCAGACTGGGAACATCTAGCAGGAACTGCAGTTCTGAAGATGCTCTGACCAGACTGACATTGTAATGAGATAATCAATGTTTTTCTGACTTCTACAGTCAGTGGTTATAATGTTATGGCTCATCGATGTATAAACACAAAAATAAAATGATAAATTACTTATTTGCTCCTCGTTTTGATACGTGTTTAGATGTAACATTAAAAACGTATTCATATGGAGGACTTTCATTTTTAGCTAATATCTATGCTTGTTACGTGTTTATTTTTATTCTAATATTAGTAGTACTAGTTAGACGAGTGGTAGTACTAGTTCGACCTTTGGGTATTCAAACAGAATAATGAGGAAAAAAGACTCATCTAAGAGCAAACAACTATGTCGTCAGAATTTACAAATGAAAGGCAGATTGTTGACATATGTAAAGAAAGTTTTTTCTTCTATTTTAAATATTTCTACATTAAGGTATTGCCTCGTCTTGGCGTTTTATTGCATATTGAAAAAAAGGTGATGAGTTTTTCTTCTGTTTTATACTTTTTCTGCACTGAGGTATTGCCTCTTCTCGGCGTTCTGCTGCATATGTCATGAGTACGGACCTTGTTGTTCAGTGCAGGAGGACAGTCGTCCAGCCTCACTCCAAACGTGACTCCAGGAGACGGCTTCTTCTCGAAAGGTTTCCTCATCAGCCCTGGGATGCCTTTCCTCCATGTCCCTTTGTCCCTGGGAGGGCTGGTCTCATCTTGAGTTTGACAATTTACCATTAATTGTTTAAATAATAATTAATAATAACTTTTTCCTATTTTTTTTTTTTTGCAAAAGACATTATTAAATACTCAGAAGAAAAAATGCATGTAAATCTTTTCTCTTCCTACCTTTGTGCATGTTCTTCCTCTCCTGCTCGGCTCGAGGTGAGTGTGGACTTGTTGCTTTGGTCTCTCCTTTACCTCCCAGCAGCGTGTGTCTGATGCTGAGTGATTGGCGTGAGGGTTTGGGCGACGGCTCCGTCTTGCTGCCTGTCGGGCTGAGTGACACAGTGATGTCAGACGCAAAACCAGATCTCTAATTACTGTTAACTCAACCAGGTCCTCCCATGTTTGGAGACCTCCCACCCCATTCACCTCCCCCTCCACCTTACCTCATCAAGGTGTTGTACTCCTTGATCTTCCTGCTGATGAGGTCATGGCTGGTGAAGAGCGAGTTCTAAAAAAAAGAAAGAGAAAAAGGAAGGAAGAGGGAAACAATAGATGATGGTTAAGGCGTCAGGTGCAACACTTCCTTTCACCCTTCTCTCTCGGGACATATCAAATCTTTATATAACCCGCTCCTCTCAGGTGACACAGGTAAGACCAGTTGAATGCCAGTGCGGTTATGTCGTCAAAAAGCTAGAGGCTTAAGATTTAAATGACCTTAATTCTTAAATTGGGGTACGACTGCCTATCTGAAGACGCATCAGCCCGATAAAAAGTGAGTTTAATGTCTGATTGTGATTCTCCATGGGAATTCTTTTCATATTTTTATCTTGTAACTCTTACTATTTCTTGCTGGAACTTCCAGGTCGGATTTATCAAACTGTTTTAAAGGTATGATAATGATAAATGTAAGCCGACGAGACCAGTGGTTGGTTGGTTTGTAGGATGCCACTAAGTGCAGCTTCATCTGCATCAGTAGTCAGCAGGTCAAGAAAATAAGAAAATAGTCCAAATCTTTCACGGAGTCCAAACCGAATCATTTCATAAATTAGGAGAAATTCCTCACAGACCAATGACGAGTCATTCTAATGTTTTAGTTAAAACCAGTCGAAAAAAAACAAAGATTTTCAGTTTACCGTCAAATAAGCCAAAGAAAACCGTCAAATCTTGACTAGAATTATTTTGCAAAATATTTTACACATGTTTTGCTCTGCTCAGTTTTATTGGCAGGGAAAAACGGCACACGTTGCTGTTTCAGGCCCTTTTCACCAAAATAAGCTTACTATTACAAAAACATTTGCGGTCTCAGTAACTTTACGAGGTGACCCCAGACATGATGAGGTAGTGGTTTGACATGAAGTGAGATGCTTGATGCAAAGTGGGCGTCGGCTTAGACGGGAGGAGGTCATGGGGTCGGGACAGTCATTGTAGGTCAACAGGACAATCATAGTGGGTCAGGTGTTATGACGGGGAATGTTGACCTGGGAGGTGACCTGCCTGAAGACCCTGAAGCAGGTGTGCTAGTAAGAAGCAGACATGTTAAACTGGGCCTATAAAATCATACAATCTAAAATGGGCTCGTGCATTCCTGCTCGTACTTTAACTATTCAATTAAAACAGCACCGAAAACCACTCTCTGATAACAAAACCTCACCTCCTGTGAACTGGGCAGGTTGGTGGAGGAGGAGCGATGTCAGCAGTTTAAACCTCAGCTTTGATAACAAAAGTAAATCAGATTGGAAACTATGCTTTGCTAAAGTGTGGAAAAGAGGTGTGGAAAAAGCTCCATTGCACAAGGATCAGCACCGCCCGAAGTTCAAAGAGTTTGCTTACACTAGCAGCTACAACGAACTGGAAACGAGCAGAACTCTCCGGAAAGGTGGTGGAAAACGTCTGTAAAAGTAACTGGAGTTCTTGTTGTTTACTTCTGTCTTAGAACCATACCAAAGCTCAGGTATCAGCGAGTACTTAAATCTAAGTACTCCTACTCAGTTTGACAAAAAAAATGTTGTGGTTGCATCCCAAAAATGTTAGTCAGGAATCTGTAAACCCATGGGTTTATTTTAGTGAACTATTATATAAATATTCAAAGTCATTCAGATTGATTCATTGCCATTATATTAACAAAAAAAAGCTTCTCCCCCTGTGGAGGCCTCATCTCGTCATCACTCACATCTCATCTCTCAGAGCAGCACCTCTGGAGCGCTCCTGAGTTTCATCTGTGCACATCTGTACTCTCCAATTACCTCTAGGTGCCACTCAGGAGTGAACCGGTTTGGTGCAACGGTTCCAGCATGAGGCCTGATGCCTTGAATGATTCTCACCTCCTCATCCAGGTTGCTGTTCTCCTGTATGACTCTGATCCAGGCCAACATGTCCTCCCGGTCCTCCGCCTGGAACAGGTACTCGCAGTCCGATGTGGTCAGCCGCAGCACGTTCTTACGCTTGGTGTCGCTGTAGGAGATGTCAATCAGGCAGGCCTTGATGCTGATTGGCAGGGGCTCGTCCGCTGCTTGGCAGTTGGCGTGAGCATGCCCCTCTTTTTTGTCTTTATACAGGCAGAGGTAGTGGCCTCTCAGCACCGCGTACATCTGTTTCCACGGCCGCATCCCCCCACCGGCACGCTGCGGAAATGAGTTTACAAAACAAAATGGAAGGAATTAAAGTGCAATCTTTGGATAAACGTCTCTTTTGTTGCCGTCTTAACATGCTGTCCCTTTAAGACGAGACAACACGAGACCCCGTACAAGGAGGACAACTGCATCTGAGTTCAAACTGGTCAGACAGGTGCTTAACCAAGTCTGACAATGATCAACAAGAACAGCGCCGCTACGGTTTGCACAGGTCACATACTTCCTAGGCGCACTCTGTCTGTTTGTCTGTCTGTGTGTCTGTGTGTCGGTGTGTGAGTTATGTCATGCTTGTGTGTAGCGTCGGGGCACACCTTGCCCTTGTCTGTGTTGAACTGCTTGAAATGCAGCAAACCCTCCTTGGTGGCATCACAGAAGATGTCCGATGAAGAATCCCTCCTGGATCCTGAGTCTTCAGACGACCTGTCTCCAGCCTACGAGGGCAGAGAATAGCATGAAGACAGGAAATGACTGAGGACATGAAAGCATCGCGTCTGACTGTAATGTTCAGTCAACTTACAATGAACCACTCCTTTATCAAACAGCAGTCCCTATTTCCATGATGTATTCATGTTTCACCGGGAAATGTTTTATATCGTGTGAGTGAGATAATGAGCTGATAAACCGTCAAGCGGGAATTGCAGATAAAACAGTGACAGAGCAGGTACACAGAAGACTAATGTTGAAAAGAACTGGAGCGGACTCACCTTCCTTATGCCTTTCAGACCAGGTATTAGACACGTCCTAGAATGAGGAGAACACAATTATTATAAAGAAAGTATTTTGAGATGAGAGTATTTCTCCGATCAGAGTGTTTGTCTGTGTTCCTATTTGTGTGTGGCTTACCCTCTGCTCTCCTCCCTGTAGTTATCCAAGCCTTCATCACACGACTTGGATCGGTCTGTTTTAGTAACAGAATCCGACTCAATTATTGCAAGACGGAGAGAATCTACAAGATAAGATATACTTAGATTGTCCCCAGAGGTAAATTTGTTCTTGACTTCAATTCCACAGAAATGCAAGCAAGTATACGTGCAGAGATTTCCCTGAAAGCAGTATGACAACACACATTACACACATTACACAACATTCACACACATCACACGGGCATAAGCGTTGCGTCGTCGAGTTCAAAATTTGCACAGCTTAGCTGAGTATTGCACAAGTAAAAGTGTATTGCACCGAAAGACTTACTGCATATGTGAGGGTGCGCTCAGAGATGTTTAAATAATTTTACGTTAACATTAACAACGGGTCTCGTCATGCCCAGAACTATTTAAACTCGGGCATACCGTGATCATGTGACAGCTGGCGCCGAATGAGAGGGGGGCTGGTTGGGACGCTGGTGATGATGGCCGCTCCTGATATCACAGCAGAGGCAGGAATGCGTGTGCTGTCCTGGTCAGTGCTGGGACTAGACGGTTCATCTGAGGGCAGAGAGCGAGGAATTTACTCACTGGGCAGAAAAACATCGAACATTTTATGTCACAAACAGGACCAGGGACCGCAGGCCCGCTGAGATATTTCCACTAGCTGAGGCGGTGGGCTCAAGGCTGGTAGATTTTGTTACAGGTTAGTTTCTTCTTTGCATTGACTCGACAAAATCCCAGAAGTTACTCGGTTCAATGCAACTAATATTCGTTTCTATTCTTGTTGCATGTTGACGAGGAAAACTTTTTTTTTTACACAAATTAAGTTATTGTAAATATTTAAAAGCAGCATGTAGTATTGATAAAATGTTTCTTGTTTATTAAATCAGTTGTTGTTGATGTGGGGTCTTTTTTTAAATTCCTTTTACTCAGACTGAGAGATGTGTACTAGAGAAGTGTTTCTCCTAAGGGGGTATGTTTTACACCTACTGGTACTTTGAGGTACTGCACCGGATACATGAGATCATTTTGAAAAATATTGGTCATGCACGATTCCTCAAAGAAATAATCATGACATATATAATTAAAAAGATGAACATCTTTCCCTTCACAAATGTACGGAAGAGGACTATGTCCAGAGTTCTGGGATTAAAGTCAGTAAATCTCAGTTTTAGATATTTTTTTAATATGAATGGGGGGAAAAAGGGCCTTTTATCTGTTTTATAATTATGAAAACATGTCAACCATTTTTTTTTCAGTGCGTTGATCCCTTGAAACTCTGCAAAAATGATTACGTGCGACTTTACTGGAGTGTTAAAGGTACTTCAGACGCCGCTGACTCATCATTATTATTTTTTTCCTGAACACATTAAAATTGTTCTCGAAGATTAACATAAATGTAAAAGCAACATCCATCAATAAATGTATAAATGCATTTTAAATACAACATGGTCTCACAAAATACCACAAGGGTAACATTTCATCAATGTAAATATCTATTAGGTAACACTAATAAAATTCGTCCTCAGCCTACATACATCCTACATAGCAGTTCTCAACTGGCGCCACAAAAAAAAAAAATACACATCTTTATCAGGTAACATGTGAAAAAGAATTTAATACTTAGAAAAATAGAATCCAGTTATTCCTGCCGGCGCTTTACTTAAAATGCCAACATTTAAGGTGAGAGGCATAAATAATATTGATAACATGTGAAAGCATTATATAAACACCTTAGAACTTTTTCCTAACTACGTCTGGTCTTTAAAGGTATGTTCACATTTCCAGTACACAAATATTTGCTTTGTCTCCCAGTAACGTCTTCTGAAGACCCAATGACTGACATGAATAAAATTATTCATGTCAGTATATGTGTATTTGCTCTGATAAATACTTATCTTTCAACGGCATAAAAATGTGGAATTCAGACAAAAGATTTAGACGTACTGTAGTGATCCCAAATTGGGAAATTCCCTCGTTACAGTGGCAGTCAGAAATACGCACACACTCACTCACACACTAACACACACACACGCACGCACACACACTGTCAGCAGATGCTGACTTTAGCACAACTAGCCAATACACTGATCAGCCATTACATTATAACCCCCAACAGCTTAAGTTAATGACATAATTAATGACTCATTAAAGTGGTTCATGTCAGTGGGTGGGATATTTTAGACAGACATTTTAGACATTTTCTCCTTAAAGCTGATGCGTTGGAAGCAGGGAAAATAGGTAAAAGTAAAGATCTGAACAACTTTGATAAGGACTAAATTGTGATGGTTGAATGGCAGGGTTAGAGCAGCACCAGAACTGCAGGTCCGGTTAGATGCTCGTGGTCTGCAGTGATTAGTAGGTACAAAAGTCGTATATGGAAATGGTGAACTGGACACAGGGTCATGTGTGCACCCAGGGTTCATTGATGCTCGTGGGGAGAGAAGGTTAGCCTGTGTTCTCTGAACTCATGCTGGTTCTGATAGAAATGTGCATCACAAAGTCCTGTTGATTGAAGTTGCGCACAATCAGGCAGGTGGTTTTTAATGTTATGGCTGATAGGTGCTATAGAGGCTCGAAAATGATTTGCGCCTTATTTTGAACCTCTCCAAAACTTTTAAATACTGCATTTTATACTGTACAATATATGTAATTCTTCAAATTATTCTGTTTTCATTCACATCCTTATTTTTCCTCATTTTCATTTCTATTATTACCTCTGTTTTACGATTATTATCATCAGGTTAACATTATTTATCTACTTCATTTATGATCTGTCTTTGTTTTTTAAGTACTTGTTGCTGTTATTTGTGATCAGATCAGATCAAATCCGATAACATATGAAAAGATAATGGCTTTGGACAGCAGTGCAGTCATAGAGCTCTGTGCCTTTACAAATGGAGATTAACATAGTATCAAAAAACATTAAAAATGAATAGGATAAAATATCAGACAAAAATCAAGTAAAAGCAACGGTGTGAAGCACTTTGAGCTGTTTTTTAGCTGCTGTACAAACTAAGCCTACGCTCTCGTCCTGGACAGCAGGGGTTTATCTCCGATAAGCCACCAATTTAATTGAATCCAGTTCTACCTCACACTAAAGCCTATGTGGGTATAAAATCTGAAACAGAAGCATGAAATAGTTTTTGAGTTATCGTGTTAACACCAAGGATCTGTGGCGGTGATGGCGATTCCACAATATAACAAATAAATCTATTATTATTATCCATGACACCAGGACTATTACCGTACATGTGTACATTCCCCTTTTGAAACATTAGATTCATAATCTGCTGGACACAGCAATTACATCTAACTAATAAAGCTACTGCGAACTTCCTAAGCTGCCAAACAGTTGACAAAGTCTTATAGTTGTTATATAAACCAATAAATCAATAAATAATGAGCCTTCTTCAGTCTATTGCTGTCTGACATCAAGAACCTATCGGCATATCTGCCGCTGCTATCATCGCTATTAATGCGCTGTGCAAGAGGAGAACATTTGACATGTGAGACCAGGATTCAGTTCTGGCAAACATCCTTATACAAATTTGGCTATAAGTTGAGATAATGCAAATATCTCTTGTAGATGAACTCATAAAACACAATGTATAAGTCATTTGCGTTATATAAGCCAGAATAAACAATCAGCAAACGTAAATAAAATTGTGTGAAAAGGACGGATGGGGCTGAAGCAAAGGGTGTGGCAACCCCGCCACCAGATAGATGTCGGTTCCAGTAAGCTGGTACACACCTTTCCTCTAAAATACATAAAAGTGTGGTAGTCAACGAATGTTACATCACCACCTGATACTCGATAGTATCAGTAGCCCTAAAACAAATGAAAACCAGACACTTATGATGAGAAAACACTTGAAGGACTGAATCTGCAATAGCACTTAATAGTTGTTGCGTAATGTGATGTTGTAATAGTTGCATCTCATGAAATGGTTTCAAGAGGAAGTAAAGGACAAAAGATCTCATTGATTCAATTTACCAAAGCACTAATGCACATTGTATTTGCTCAGCTTGTTTTTTTATACATCTGATTGCTGTTAAATGTTTCTCCACTTCCACACCACTCTTCAATTATTTTCTATCAAGCCAGGTTTAAGACCATAACAAACCTTTTCTGTTAACTTTGAAGCTAGAGATGATGGGAAGTTTAGCTTAGTATAAAGACTGTGAACACTGAAGAAACAACCCTGGTTCCATACAAATGTAACAAAATCAAAGCTATATGCCCTTCAAAAGTGATATTTACGAGTCACATGTGCTGCAGGAACCTTACACTCATGACAAAGTGATACCTGAAGAGATGGAAAAACCAATATGACTCAATACAACACTACTGAGTGTTAACCACCATAAATGTCAACAAAAGAAGTTGAGGTGAGGTCACATGCTTGGGTAAAGACCAATTTATGCTAATTTACGCAAAACTTTGCATAAGAATATGTTCACAATCTGTCTGTCTGGTAGTAGTGTGCACATTTGATTTGTACACGTACACGTAGAGCAGTACCGCAAAGAACCATTGGGGACAGTGTAGCCATAATTCAGTCAAGAGATTAAAAAAATAGGAAGAAGAAAAACCTCTTCTGACGTATTTAATGTCCCTACTGACCATCGTCTGAATACGTTATGGCCACATCTTTAGCCTCTTTATTTACTTAACTTACATTAGTATGTTTTTTCCTTTTTCTTTTCTTAATGGTACCTCAGAGTGGTTTTACTCTGACTAATGTTACATCGTTACAGCGAAACCTAACATTGAGTTATGATAGAGCCAGTATTGTGTGGTAAATTCCCCGGAAATGTTAGGTTAACATTTCCATCATTCAAATCAACATTAAAAACAGGAACTCCTCATCCAACGATTCAACCTGCAAACCCAGATCCACGCAGAGACCTTCATCAGTGGTCTTCCTCTTCTTCAATTACTTAATTTGTTGTTACATAAAAAGGGTTAGTTGGCGGTTCTGATCCATTTTGTAGTTGTGGGATTTATCCCTATATATGGCGGCTTTAATGTTTTACAGCGGTTTTTAATTTGTTCACAGCTTCGGTCTATCTTGGCTTCTGCTGCCAGTTTTTTTGGACACGTTTGTAGAGTTCATTAATTCTTACTTACTTTTCCACTTGGTTCTTTAAGAGTTTGTATTAAAAACAAACACTCTGCTGCGATGCATGCACAGACCAATGTTCCACCGTTTTTCATGCTGCGGTTGTTTTACCCGTTGGTTAATAAAAAGTGGTTTATTCAAACTCTGTGCAAAGGAATGAAATTTCAACTTGATCGGGCGTTCTAATTTGGAATGGGATGTTTATATCAACCATTTTCATTCTTATTAGGCTTTAAAACTGATTCAGATCAAAATAAAGGGGTCAATGTAAACCCACCTAATGTGAGCAAAAAAATAAGTTGTTACAGCAAATCACAGGCTAAAATCTGAGGCTGGAAATGTAGGGGATTAAAAAGTGAGAGTTGAGGTATGTTTGGTGCTGGAAGAGGATAAGATTAACCCCTGCAATTTTCTGGGGCACAAGAAACCATGAGAGCTGCTCTGATTGGCTGGTGATGAGTCAACAGGGACGATGGAGGATGCGAGGTCGAGTTCACGCTTGTTGGGGTATGTCAGTCAGAAAAATTGTGGAAGTTGTGGAGTTGTGGAAAGTGTGCTGCAATATTACTTAATATCTTCTATCAAAACGTTGCATGACACAAACACAGAGCTCATTTGCCCACTATGACACATATGTTTTCAGTTCTGTGTCTGTGGAAAACATAGATACTGGGAGGACTGAGGAGAGGGGACGTGACATCTTGCATGTGATCTGTACAAAAATGTTTGGCAGACACTTAATGCACAGCAGTTGTCCCACTTCTTATTTGGAAATATGCTCTCAAATCTAATAGAGGCAGTTTTCTGCAGGAATGCTCTTATTTCACTGTTATTTCACTGTTATGTCACTGTCCATTAGGGCGACGGTCTCAGGTTCCTATTGCTGGGGAAATATGAGATATTTCAGGGAGGCTATATTGACTTGTATAGAAGTGTGTGTGTGTGTGTGTATACCTTGTGACTAATGTTTCTGTACAACCTTACTCAGATGCCAAAGGGTGATTTGAATACGTCATGGTTGTCCGCAGTACAATATCAGGCTGTCAAGTATCACATACTTTATGCCGGAATGGAAAATGCCACAAGGAACTAATTTATTTTAGGATTTATGGACCAATATAACATTCTGTAGTGTGACTGCAGAGTAATGTACACTATCACTTAAATTAGTCTGCTTTCATAAAGTTGGATGGGCGTTTTAACCGGCAACACATTGAATAACATAGCCTTGTTGTTTTTGCACTCAATCCAACATTATTCTAACAAGCAACCAAATTCCTGGGATATTTCCAGTAACAGATAATTATTATGTCTGATGATCCCCGGCATATCAAGGATGACATCTGGAAACAATAGATTGCTTTGTAGTAGTTTAAGTAGAGCAACAATGGACAGACTTGAGATTTTTGTGAATTCTTAACTCTAGAGGTAAATGAAAAGGGTGCTAGGGCTATTTTTTTGTAATCTAGTTTCAATGGCGAGATAAACTGTCACTGTAGATCCTTCACAGTTAATGGAAAGATTTTAGAATTTATATCACAAGGCTTACGTTTGACAGAAATGCCAGATTAGTGTAGATCTGGATTTGGACATGGGGTGTTGCTGCCGGTATTGGTATGCACCATGAACAGTCCAAACCCTGTAGTATATTATTCTATCGTATGAACAACTCATCTGCTCTGCTCAGTTCATTCCCTCTCGATTAAGGTTAGACGCATTAGACAATGTAAAGCCCTGATGGAACTTTGTACTGGATATAAAGTGTCTGACATATAGAAATAATCCTCTCATATCATGTGTCATCTATAGGTTTGGTTACCCTTTTAATTGTTGGTTCCTATACATTAGGCAAGTTTAAATATAGATACAGAAACTGCTGTACTTAAAAAGTGCTTCAACTGCTACTGTTATTATTCTGCTACGATAGGAGCCCCTGTAGTGAGACCAACTGCTTATCTCTCAAGGTGCTTGCTACAGATCATATGATGGTAATGCCAAACACCACAGCACTGCAGTGGACACATTTTGATGAAAAACTAAATGAAAATGAATTTAGTGGGCAAATCCACCAACCCACCCTAACTCTACCTAGACATAGGCAATCAGAACTGAACCAAACATTCGGTATGGTTCAGTTCTGACCGCCTAAAGCTTCAGTACATGAACCAGACATCTGTTCATGTACTGAAGCTTTTAGATGAAAGACTGAATATACGTGTAAAATGGTACCTTATAATGTGTAATTCGACTCCTTATACAACGGTAGGAATCAAGGTTCAAAGCCAAGCCCTAATTGGTTAAGTGAGAACGTTAAACTAACAGTCGAATTTTCATTTTCATAAGTGATTTGGTACAGATTAAAACTGTCTCATGTTGAAACATACAGTTTTCACTTACACACGTCATTTTTCACCCAGTCAAAGTCATTGGTACAGAAACAAGAGGGAAGTGTTTTGGAGATTGAGTGCAGACTTACCTATGAAGGGGATTGAATCCAGGGAGTCATCCAAGTTGTTGGAGCCAGACTTCTGTCGTGTGTCTCCAAGCCTTAGATGCCTCTCCCTACAGGTGTCAATAGACAACCAGGTCATGGCACCATCTACAGATCCGGCCTTCACCAATGGCACTGCCTTCGCTCCTCTCTGGTCTTCATTAACAGCTACTACATAGGACGGAGTACGAGGACGAACGTGAGGGGGTCCGCAGTTTTTGTCCCTTCTTAGGACAACTACCGTTGCTTCCGGTCCTTCGACACCCTGTCCAAGGCCGCCATTTGTTCGTACAGGGATGTTGGCTTTTGGTTTTTGGGTCACAGCTCCATCAGTGGTGGTGGAAGCAGAAGACGAGGTAACAACTACACTTTGTGAGTTCTTCTGCATGAACAGTTTAGCGGAGGGTCCAGAGCAAGAGGAGGACCTGGCTACCATTCCAGCCTCTGAGTTACTCTCCATTTGTAGACTGTCAGCCCTGCCCCTGAGCTGCGGGTGCAGGGTGGGAAGGTAGCCAAGGGGGTTGCCCATGGTGTCAGCTCTTTGGTCTTTAAGAAGATCTGTGGGTTCGATGGAGGTTAAGGCAGGTGAGGGGTCTGAGATGGAGTTTCTGACAGGAATTTGTGAGGGCCTCATGATGATGTTGTCTGCCCTTGATTTTAGCATTGAGTCCGTTGTACCTTTAGTAAACACAGGAGCAGCTAAACGTGAATAAGATAATCCTCTTCCTCGTCCTTCCTCCTGTCCAGTGAGACTCCTGTTCAGCTGAGATAAAGCTCTCAGGCCTGCTGTTTGGCTGTTAACACTGGCTTCGTCTTCTGGGCACAGCAGCAGCCTGTCATCCAAACTTGCCATATCTCGTAAGCTAGCCCCATTTGTCTCTCCAGGCTGCTGTCCCAGGTAGTCACAGGACTTTGCCCTAGGTTTGGTAACTCCTGTGGGGGTTGAAAAAGGCAGAGCATCCTCCGAAGCACTGCGTGGCCATTTCCTGTTTGGTATTGTCCTCCCTGTCCCACCCACAAGCCTCTCTTGGGAGGAACTGCGGAAAGGAGTAACTGTAGTACCCTGACTACTTGCGTCAACGCCGCGGTCCGTGGAGGTGCTCCTCCGTTTGACTTGGGAGCCCAGCGCACCTCTTTGACTCGTGCTTGAAAGAGGAGGTGTGCGTTGCTGGGCATAGGCAGAGCTAGAACTTGCAGCCGCACGCAAGCTGTCTAAGCGCTCCTGGATAGTGCGGCTGCCATAGGTGTGCAGCCTCTTGGCATCAATATAGTCCTTGTAGGTGGTGTAGTTTTTCCAGTCAATGTTCTGATGAGGGGAGGTTGAGGGGGTTGTGGCAAAGGTATGGTTAGCTTTGGGAGAAATGGCAGTGGGCAATGTGTCTGGTGAGGAAGACGTGAGAGGGTCCCGTACAGTCGGAGATAATTTGTCAGTATAGACGGGACCGAGTCTAGAACTTGAGGAAGGGGAGTAGACTGGGGCTTCTGTAGGACAAGAAGAGGGTTGTTGCATTTTTGCACCTCCAGGGGTGGAGGGTATGAGGGGTCTGGGTCTTAATGAGCTAGAATCTGCTGGGGGGCCGTACCGGTTTTCCTCTGTCCTGTGGCTGGGTCCAGCCCGTGCCACCCGAGGCCCCCTGTCAACTGGATCAAGAGGCATTGCCGTTGTTCTCACATTCTCATTACAGACACACACGACTGTCTGAGACTTTGTAGTCTGTTGGGGTGGAGGGGATGGAAGAACAGGGATTTCACCTCGGTAGCTCTTTTCTGTGACTCCTTCTCGTCTTCCTGGTCCCTGAGCCAGCCCTTTGGGGGTCTCAGTAACTGTGGTAGGCTCTGATGTCTGAGCCATGCCTGCAGCCTTAACCTCTATTCGAGGGTAGCAGATGGGAGGGGGCTCTGGGATGTCCTGGGCATTTCCGCTGTATGCCTCATTTCCTTTGAGGTATGCATCCTGGGAATACGCCTGCAAGAGATTATAGGGTATTATGTCACCTTGGATGTGGAATGGTCGAAAGGCTGACATAGATCACATTAAACCCCTGAAGAACATCACATCCAATGAGGCATAGTAAGAAATTACACATTACACATAAGACTTGTGTAACAGGGAGTGCTGTCTCTGCTGACCTTTGGGGCAACTTCTTGTAATTCTAGATGACGTATTTACTGCTATCTTTGTCATCATCCATCATTACAGCCGCAGATGAATCATTCTTTCTAAAATACCTCAACAGCACATTAGCAATGCTGCTTTGAGAAAGACTACAAGCACCATTTACTGAGTCTGTGTGAGCCGATGAGGTTATCAACAAGACAAACGCTGTTCCTGCATTCCCTCTGTGGAATGGAACTGTAAGTCATGGATAGACAACTGGATTCAGCCAGTCTGTAACAATAAAACATTTTAAAAGCAAAAACAGCACTCTGGTACTGCTTCTCCAAATCAAACACAGCTATCGTTCTGTTAACAACCTTTCACAGGAGACTGCAAACAAACGTTACATCATACTATGATAAAACAGTACCTACCCTGACACCCAACACATGTTAAAAGATGGAAAACAAGCATTAGAAGGGTATAAGCGGAAATCCATAATAAAACCAAGCTGAAGATAAAACTAGCAGTGGTTTACCCACCTTTGGTAGTGGAGAGTGTCCCCTAAGGCATGAGGAGAGGATGAACGGGGGACGCCTGTGTCTGCCGTTGGCAACTAATGCGACCTCTGTCAGCATAGCTCCTAAGCGATACTGTCTTTGGAGCTCAGGTACTTTCACTGAATAATACTTCGGGAAAAAAAGAACCCACAAGTCTAGCTAGTCATAAGTCAACACCCTCTTCTTGGAAGGCTTCAGAGAAATAACACCTGGATGTGCGCCTAACATGCTGTTATTTCCTCCTCCCTCCTGGCCAGCAACAGCTCTTGAGAACATGAAAGGGAGAGAGTTGTGGTGTTGGACTTTAATCGATAGCACTCTACCTGAGGTGTCAAGTTACCACTGCACTGACAGTGGCTGCAGGGAGTTTGCTGCCTCCCTCTGGATTTGCATACAGTTCAATGCAAAACCATTTCCAGGGAGCAGAAAGCCCACGGCCAAATGTTTACAGTCGGACCATTTATAATCTTGTCATAAACTGCTACTCAGCAAGGTACAAAGATTTTACCTGCTTACTAACCCACAACACATAAAATTAATGAGGGGAAATATATTTTGGGTTCTGCAAATTATAAATGCATGAAAGGCTCTTGGCAGGCTGGTGTAATTACAGGCTGGTGTAAAAAGTAACCAAAGAGAACTTAACGGAAAGTGATTGTGTTAGTATAGTTCACCCTCTTACCAGAGCAGTGATATCCCTGGAAAACTGGAGTCCACAGTTTAGATAAGGAGTGCAAGCAGCGAGGAAAAAGGGAATAAAGAGAAGGAAACAGGTGAGTAGAGAGAACTGAGACGTACAACCCCATCGATGGAGGGCAGGAAAAGGCTAAAAATACATTCCTCTGTGGGGATGCAGAGTGGAGACATCACAGTCAGAGAGATGGAGAGGAAGAGTAAAAGGGAAGAACGTCAGCGATGTTGGTTTCCATCTCAGTCCTGGATAGATGCTGTTCATCCTAAATATTTCTTCCTCCGTCCCACGACCCAATCTCTCTTAAAAATACATATCCTTCCTCTGATCTGTCACTCTCACCTGCTCTCTGAGGTATCTCCCCTCCCCCTCACTGGCTCTTCAAGCATGCCTCTGGATCTTCCACTACAAACCCTGTATCTACACTTTTGCTCTTTTCTTCTGACGGCGTGCCAGCCTGTCGCTTATCTGTTTAGATGCCGCTCCATCATACGCCCACTTCTGGATGAGCATTAGAAACATGCTTGCCTGATCTGCACTACGTCCTCCCTCGCTCGCTGCTGTAAAACTGTGATCTGAGAGGAGTCAGCTGACTGCAGCTGCACTCCCTCTGACAGCGAGTGGGCTCAATGTCTCCCAAAATGACAAAACAGACAAAAACATAAACACATTTATGAACAATTACGTCCCTCCTCTGTTCATCCTGATCAAACATTTTAATGCCATTATCTCATTCTGAGATATTGTGGTAAATGTTTCATTCTTTCAAGAGCGGAGGCAGTCAAAATCAGTAAATCCATCTTTCTCCTTGTGTAAATCTGATAAAAGTTAAGCATTCAGGATCTCCTCTATATTTCTATATATTTATTGTGACGACTAAGTTCTCTTTCTACTACATGTTGTAGAACTTTGCCAGAGATTGAAATTCATTCTGCCTTGTGTTTTCCTCAATGACTAGAGAGAGAGTTGCTTAATAATAATAGTTTTATTCAATCATTTTGCCTTATGCGTCCTCAAACTCACTCCAAAATGCCAAAAGCAAGTTTCGGTGGCTTTTGGCGAGCTGCGGTTACGCTATAAAGTTATGTGTGGAATTTAGCAAAACAGTGGGAGCTGACTCAGCTCTCTGCTCCGGGAGAATTTCCCCGCAAAGAGGTGAATAACGTGTGGTGACTGGCTTTACGTGGCTTAATGCCGTTTTATAGACTGTGAATCCTGATGCTTGACTGATGGCGTGGGCTGGCTCCTTGCATCACAGAGCTCATCAGCGTGACGGGTAAGCAGGGAGTGTAGTCTGCCTCGGCTCTTTTATCTCTCGTGGATAGATAACTGATTCATTCGGATATTCCCATGAAGCTGACTTGAGACAAAGTCATTCGTAATAATCAAGATACAGAATACATTTGCATCACGGGTATCTGGAAAGTCTCACGATGAATCCTCACAGGTGATGGGATTGTAATTATCTAACCCTGAAACTTCCAGGTTGTAGGACAGAAAGTTCGGTACCGTCACCAAATCAGATTACATGAAAAAAATTCACCCGCTTCACCAGCTCTGTCAACGACTCTCCGTCTTTTTAGGTGTCAAATGGTAAATATCACATAACAGAAAGTTGTTTAATTCTCAGCTAGGCTTTAAGATTACAGTTTCGCACTTTTGGAAATATGCTTTTTTAAGTTCTATGTAAGAACAGGAGGAAGAAGTAAATATAAATTTTCTGTTTCTGTTTTGTAGCCAGGACATATTTTTCTCAGCTTATATAGCCAGGAAATATGGTTATAACAGATCAAAGACACACCTTCAAGAAGGAGGACAATCTCCTCCTTCTTGAAGTATCAACAAATATTTTTTGAATGATCATATCTGACAACCTACATCATAGTCAGACATGGTGCAGCTTGGTTCATGTTCTTGTACAGGTTAACAAACAGGAGACAGCCAAGAAATATCCTTCATTGAGAAACATTTGAATTCCTGTTAGATACAAATGTATTTATCGCAGATCTTTTAAGTGGGTTGTGCTGCTGTATAAACAGAATAAAAAAGGAAAGCATCTTTTGCTTACCAGCTGCAAAATGTCCTCATCCTTTGGCATCACACAGAGTTCCAGCGAGGCGTCGCTGAGGAAGGTGAGGGCGTGGGGGGTGGGGGGTGGGGGGAGAATGAAACTCTGTTACAACACTGGACTCTAACAGTCAGAAATGCAGTCACCACTCAGGAGTATTACTTGTAAAATCTAACCTTTACAGGCATAAAAAAGTTGTTTCTGCTCTAGGAAGAAATGAAATAGTGGTTGATTGTAGGAGCTGTTGTCTTAAATTTAAAACAACCTTCATTTCAGACGAAGATCTGGATCTGAAAATCTTTCCATAAGAGAGGAATGCAAACAACAGTTAACGAAAGAGTAGCCTTATAACTTATTTTCATTTCATCACCATCTGATAAATCATCTGGTGTCCTCTGCATATATAGGGAGTAGAGGGGGTTAAAATGCCACAGACAACTGAATGAAACGCATTTACCTTGACTAATGATATATTTCCCTGCTTTATAAGCCATTTGGAAACAAAGAGGATATTTAGTCATTTATACGCAAAAACAGCGGGTACATAATAAGCCCAATGACGGGAAATTTTTATTCTTTTCTTTGAGCAAATTAAGATAATTCAGATAAATAAATCCCCAATGACAGAGACACATTGCTTTCATTGACATATGCAGTAAGTGGTGGAATGCACCTTTAAATTTCAGAGTTTGTGGCAGTGGTTTATTATGCGTTGTGTTTAAACCGTCACCTGCTGGAGTCTCCACTGTGGATGTTTCTTATAGTTTCAGATGC
Organism: Lophius piscatorius; assembly: GCA_009660295.1. NCBI lineage: Eukaryota > Metazoa > Chordata > Actinopteri > Lophiiformes > Lophiidae > Lophius > Lophius piscatorius. The sequence goes on from VRLP01000195.1 coordinate 47,090, forward strand.
AGACAACACAGGAGATATGGAGATATTCTGAGTTCATGTTCTGATAGAGCTTTAACACAAACCTTGCATGATTAGGTGCAAACCTCCGCCGGATCAACTACCAGTAATGTTAGAATAGAATAGAATCACTTTATTGTCATGCTTCCAGCTCTTTTATTAGCTCTTCGCGAGATGCAAAATAGAAAAAATTCAAAAATACACTGAAAGTAAGTCACATGATAAACTGACTCTAATAAAATGATTCCTTAGCCACAAAAATTTAACTTAGAATTTGGATTTTTTTATTAGTCTGATTGTTGTTGTTCAAGAAACAGTACAGCATTTGGCTAATAGTGTTTTTTTTAACTTCTGAGGTTTTGTCAAACCTGAAACCTATCTAGAAATTAAGGACAGGATTTATCTATAAAAAAAGTTGTGTCTTTTCATAATAATGTTTCGCATTAGGTCTAGGACAACGACTGACCTTGTCTAGGACAACGACTGACCTTGTCTAGTCCGTTTCCCCTCAAATAAACCACGGAATGAAATGATGGTTATCCTACCTGTTCTGGATCAAGGCTATGACTTGTGAGTAGGTCTTCCCAATAATGCTCTCTCCATTCACCTTCACTATTCGGTCCCCTGCAGAGAATTTGACAACAAATTACTAACCTGATTTTTCCTGCTAACAAAAACATGACCAATCAGTTCTACGCTTGTTTCTGTACTCCTTCAGGACATTTCTATCTGTTTAGATCAAGAGGAAAATACCGATAATTCCTTTAAAGGACCCCATATGGGGATCCATCTCCATTCATGATTTCTGAAGATGGACTTCCAACAGGAAGACAGTTTAGGAGAGCAACCAGATAATTGTGGGAAATGCACTCCCCTGTCCCAGGAGAGGAGAGTGAGGGATAACAGCAGATAGTTTAAAGGGCTCATGGAGGCCACTTAACATTTCCTGTGCGGCTGAGTGATAACCTGGCAATAATGCTGGAAGCACAGAGCGCCTAGCTTCAGCTGTCAGCTCCAGTTCAGGGAAATTGGAAAGAGCCGATTCTATTTTTCACCTAGAAGGGAGTTGGGTTGAATTATTTTTTATCATTACTGCTTAAAATTAGGATTGATTCATGGCTTGATAAGAGAAAAAAAAAAGAAAAACTACAGCTGGAGACTCTAGGGAATGCTGGAAAAACAAAGTGCATGTTACACTTTGTTCAACCTCCCACAAAGGAGCCATCTGTTATTTCGTAACACAAATCTGTTTTGCCTGGCAGTTTACAAGGATTGGAAATACCTCCAGTAAAAACGTGAACCCTGGCATGAGAGTTTGAGGTCAGATGGGAGTTAATCGTGGGATTCGCCAGTTACCAGAAATGCAGGGACTTCTTTGAGGCCAGTGTGTGTTTTTGCATTTACCTGTGCAGAGTCCAGCTCCGTGGGCGGGGCCTCCCTCCTTCACTTGCTTGACGAAAATGGTGTCCATTGGCTCCAGACGGTTCCTCTGTCTCCCTGGCAACGAGAGAGAGAGAGAGAGAGAGGGAGAGAGAGAGAGAGAGAGGGAGCGAGAGAGTAAGAGAGAGAGAGAGAGTAAAAGAGAGAGAGAGAGCACACAGTGAGGATGAGCTGCAGCAGAAGCAGAACTAGGCCACACACAACTGCAGCAACATTGTAGTGTCAGAGAACATATTTATGTCGGAATCTTTCCACGTGTGATGATTTTACTGAAGGCACTTAAACAACGCAAATACATTTACTTGCGTCAACTATTATGAAAAGTAATGTAGTTATTTTTAAAGACACTTTTCCATCCCACTCATAATTCTTGGACAAGGACTCAGGTGTAGTCGTTACGTGACATATAAAATAAAAACATTTAAAACTGATATCATGCTAATAGTACCCATATAATAATGTTTGGATTAAGGCCTTGTGGACTCTGTAGTCTTTTCTAAAATGTAACAAACCTGTCCTTATCTGTATATAATATAATCATATTCTGGGAGAAATTAATTTGTCAAAAAGAAGCTAAATCAAATCATCAAAGTTAAAGATGAATTTAACATGACGATCGTCCTGCAAACTGAGGTGGATTCTGAAAGTGAGCCACGCTTCTTGGTCTTGATGGTTTCTTTTTGATCGTCATAGTAGAAAACATAAATTATGATTTCCTTAAGCTGAAGGTGAATATATCAGTAGCAATGTTTTATGTCACCGTCAATCAAAAAAATAATGACAATGAATGACATGACTCTTCTGTGAGGAAAAAAAAAAGAGTAAATCCTCAAGACAGAGCTCAACAATGTTCTCAAAAGGTCTCCATTTTTTTTTTTAGATAATCGTCGTTTCTTTACGTATTCTAATTTTATCCAGAAATATAGTCAGATTCCAGAAACCAAGAAACAATTTATCTCATTGGTTTTAAGGAAAAGACGAGGAAACGTATTCTTCTGCCTCTCAAAATAGTTCCTTACATCTCAAACACACTTCCACGTTTGCTGTCCCACCATTCATGGGTCCAACCTGTCCTTAGCTGCAACAGGATGGAGAGAGGAGGGCGGGCCGACAAGGTCGCGTTGTGAACAAGCCACAAGGGAGCTTGGTTTCACATGGCAGAGGAAGAGAGAAACCCAAACTATCCCCGTGATGTGCATGACTTAAGCTAATGATGCAAACAAAGCTAATTAATAGTAAGAGACAATCGTTAATAACTAAAGCTTGTATAATTATGTGTGTAAGATAAGAGCACAATGGTTTTCCCTGAACTGTAAGCCTCGATGTCAGTTGGCCTCCTCCAGCCCACAGGCTCTGAGGAAGTGCAACATTAGAGCATGGCACCACTCTGTCCTCAGGGAGAGCCGACTCCGTCTATCTGTGCTCCTCTCAGGAGAGTTATGACCGGTGCAGTCAGTGCTCTGTCGAACCAGCAGCAGCCGGAGGTAATGATGCATTATCAAGTAATCACCTATATGAATCAAGCACTAAAAACATTAATGTGTAGTTTCGATGATTTTTTTCCACTCGACTGAAAGAAGACGTATTATGAACGCAAAATAGTCTAGATTTAAAAAAAAACTAGAAGTCTGCTATTTGAATACGTTTAAAGAATAGAAATCTGACCAAAAAATAAAAACAAAATAGTTTTGATGTTTCATTTCCATCAGTCTAGAAAAAGATACATTATGGGAGCAAAATATTCCACAGTCTGATAATTGACTTTTGCACTACAATACAAACATTGATCTGGTTCAGAGATGGGCTGTCTGACAACATCTAGGAGCACCGAATGACCTCTTTACACTTAACAAACATGTTCAAAGACAATTCTACAATATCAAGTCACATATTCGACATCCATTACAGTCAATGATCCAACTTCTACAGTCACAGTTTCTCCAACCTGAAAAAAAGGACAGGGTGTTTTTCCGTTGGAGCTCCGCAGCAGTGGAATTCCCTGCCTGAGGAAATTAGGTCGGCAAAGTTGACTCCCTCTTTTAAATTTGTTCTGAAAACTTACTTCTACATGAGGAATTGTAATATTTTCTATCTCTCTGCTGTAACTTTTATGCTTTTATTACACTCTCTGTTTATCGTGTCTCTTTTATTTATATTGTGTTGCCCCCTTTTTTTTAAATAAAAAAATATTCATTCTTTGATTAATTATCCATTGCCAGTGTAATTCTGTCTTATATTGTTCTAGTGGGCACTTTGTAACTGTGTGTTTGAAAAGGGCTACACAAACAGAGTTTACTGTTATCATTAAACAGCTCACTGACGGTCTGACTGGGGTGTTGAAAGCGGTTGTAGACTTGTTTTCGATCCAGTAGAAGGCAGTGCAGCTCATAAAATGACTCCGTGAGGAACAGTGTTCTGTTGTCACGGCAGCGTTTGTTTTTCCATTCATTCTCTCGCGGGTCTTACTGGCTGACCAAGGGACTTATTACGGGATAAAAACATTAAGAAAAGACACAACTTCACTGCATCACTTCTAAAAGCCTGATGTAAATAAATGATATGTGTTTGGCGTCACTGGCAGAATGTCGGCTGTGGAGGTACAGATGTCAACAACCGCGCCCCCTCCCCAGTCCTGAGCCAAACCCAACCAGCTCCAGCTCTGTAGTGCAAATTGCATTCTGAAAGTTTCCATGCCCTGCAGCTGGATGAAAAGGATTAAATCTCAGGCTTTGGATACTTTTAATGCCCCAACTGTCTTACCAATGCACAAACTACCGTGTGGATTAATGCAATAAATCAGACTGCCTCAAAATTCCTTGGGCTGGACTAGAACACGGATTGAGTGTCGGATAAACAGCAGCAGGTGGATTCCTGCTGCAGAACTGCAGGTACATCATGTTTAAAACATCAACAGGATTTAGTATGTCTTCATGAAAGTTGCCAGTGTGGTCAGCTGTAAATGATTCATATCACGTTGAAGTCATGTGACAAATACTTTCCAATATACGATTCAAAAGACTCAAATAACTAAAAACAAATGTGAACTGACTGAATTAGAACTGGCCCACGTTAAAGTTGCTGTAAACGGCGCCGCCTGTAGTCCAGTCCTGCGTTATTTGATGGTTATTTTCTCGAATTATCCACTGATTATGTAAGAAATGTCATAATGTACGAAAAAGGTGCTTATTTTTTCAACTATAAGACAAGCAGATTATTTAACGTATATAGAGTTTAAATAGCTGGATGTATGTGTGGCCTCGTTGGGCCCTGGTTTTGGCTGAGGTCCCGGGCTGCACAGCTGGGCCCGGTGTTGTTGGCTGACTACCTGCTCCCCTGTTGTTTTGGGTCAGATAATGTTATTCTTCTGAGGGCTGGGCCCTCGGCCTGCTCGCTGTATTAACCCTGGCGTGATACCGCTTCAACCAATTTGCTCTTCTTTAACATTCGTGCTTCTCCGACACACACAAGAACGAACAACAAGATATTCCTGCTAGCGGAATATTCCTTTTGTGCTGACGTGGATGGACCGTGGTCGGTCAGTCTTGTTTTGTGTAGCTCAGGAAGTTGTCCAGGATGAGTTTGGTTTCATCCAGATATAAGTTAGAGATGATCGTTCGTGCTTTACTTTCTTCTTGTTCGGTTACTGTAACTCCCTCTACATGAGTTTAAATCAACAGAATCTACATAAACTTCGGCTTGTGACCCTAACCCTAACCCAATTCAGGCTGAGGACCGAGTTTATTATGGAGATCTATCATAAGTTCCGACAGAAAGACTATCCTCTTGCCTACTCAGGCTGTAGTTACTGCTCATTTCACCCTTATCCTCACCTTTCACACATGCTCAGTCTCAACTACCCCACAGTGTGGGGGGGATCTCCACCTAGTCCAGACAGATCCATCAGTCTCATCATTCATCAGCCTCAGCGGAGTCATCAGTCACCACCACCATTACCCACACTACAAAAAAGGGATATTCTAAGCCGCTGCTCGGGGCAGAGACCCTGCGATCACAATCTCCAAGAAGAGTCTGAACAGAAAAAGACTTTCTAATAGACTCATTATCCCACATCATAATTCATCTTTACTTCATTCTTTGATTGAAATTATTATAACTTCAATCAGAGCAGAATAATAACATAAAATAAAAAATTGCCCATGAATGTGCCTAAAGACTAAATAACAATTAAGGAAATTGAAGAAACTGATTATGAGATGCTCGCCTTCTAAACAGAACACAGGTAACCCTCTCTGGTAGGACTACAAAAATATTTAAAAAACAAGTAGATCTGTTGCTTTTTCTTCACTGCAATACTGAGAAGAGGCATTTTTCAAGGTTCTCAACACTTCAAACACTCCTCAGGAGGAAGTGGAGGACTTTGCATGTGTTTAGATGGCTATCTCTGTCCCTTCCAGCGGGGAAATATGAAAATGTGAGCCATGTAATCCCGGTCTGATGTATTCCCTAAGAGTGCGTGAAGGTCAAAGAAGAAGTAGTCTTTACATAAGTACATGAACTTCAAAAGAACTGTGTGCTTCATTTTCATACTTCTTCTCTAAGTAAAGGAACAGCATGAAGGCGGCGGATGAAGCCAACCAGAAAATAAATACTGTAATTCAGTCTAACATTTCACCAATTCCCATGAAGAAACACTTCCCACACAAAAACCAGTCCAAATACAACTCTCCTCTGAAAACGTAACCTCGTCCAAAACACCTGCGTAGCCCCGTCCTGACCTTCGTCATAGAAGTAATGAAGCCACATCCTCACAAACTGTGTTTTTAATAGACTTTGTTGGAAGGAGAAATGATTAATGTTTTCTTCTAAACAGACCATTGTATGCTTCCTCAAACCTCGGCATCCAATGAGGATGAGGAATGTCAAAACATCTTAGAGCCCGTGTCAGCAGACATAGAGGAACTTTATTTCTATAGACAGCCGTTACACAAAGAAAACAAGGAACATGATTCTGCGCTTAAGAGGAAAGCAAAACAATCTTTTTCTGAGAGCTTGGTAAAAAAAAAATCATAATAACGAGACTGAAATAGGAATATTTTACAGCATTGACATTTTCACATTGGTCACGCCATAGTCTTCGTTGTGACCGATAACCTGACCTCTTTAAAAAACAGAGTAGTGGAAGGGCTGCAACAAAATCAGATTTGTTGGGGTTTTTTGCGTTCGAGACTCAAAAGATGAGACTTTCACCAAATAAACAAATCCCAGCAAATCTAACCACTGCTTCCTCCCCATGGTCCACATTTCCATAAACTTTCGTTGACAAAACTTTTTGCACCTTTAGCAAAGTCGCAAAAAGTTAGGGCATATAGCTCCCTCTAGTGGACATGTGTGGTATTGTGCAGCCAAAATCCTATTTCCGGAACATTTTGGGTACATTGGCAGGAGTCCTCCTGGTCCTGTCCCACAACATCTGTGTAGAATAACAGGAACTCTGAAATTCTGATGCAGTTGTTATTAAAAAGTAAATTTGTATTTTAGAAATCGGTACTTGTTTGTGCTTAATCACAGATAATTCACACATAGTAACAGGCACTATGTTACTGAAACTGAAATAAATCTTTTTTTTTTTAGCCCTAACCTGTCCATAGACACCAAGGTTATGCAAACACACCTGATGAATACACCTGATAGTTGTGAACCTATTTCACGTTTCTTTTACGTCTGTAATTCAGGCGAGTCTTAAAATAACCATTGTGTGGTAGATTCATTTGGAAACTTTTCCCCGACCTTTCTCATAGTGGAATTTGTGGTACACTACCAATATATAGCACTTTAATCTGTGATAAAACTACATGGACAAAATGTGTACATTCCACAAATAATGTCACGTGAAACCTGCACATGTATGGACTCTGAACTCTAGGAGGCATGCCACCATTTAAAAAAAAGTCGCTTCCTCGACTGAAACATTCCAAACCTGGGAGAGACATGCAAACAGAGAAACACAAGCCCAACTGACACCGAGGCTCCATCAGTCCACTCTTCACAACACACTCACACACAAACACATGGGAGCTTTTTCCACCACACACAGGAAGGTGGTGCCACACTTTCCATCATTTTTCTTGTAGGAGTTCCAAATACCGAATCCGCCCAGGGAAAAGAGGATTTGAAGTGACATTTACTCTTACAATAAGGGAAAAACAATTTTTGAGTGATTTTTGATTTTTTTAATAAAACAATCCACCAATTGGGTTCAACTGAGGGAAAAAGAGACAGGAATCTGGAAAGACATGGAGTCATTTTAGCCTTAAATGCTGTTTCTCGCTTCAAGAAATGTGCGAAATGTGCGAAATGAGCCAACTGGCCGTGCTGCTTTCTAAAGAGTGCTGGGGTTGGTAACTGTTTATTCAAGTCTTTATAAAGCTAAAAACACGAGATCAAAAGTGAAATGAATGGATTCAGCTGTGTGTGTTTCTCCTCCTACGTCAGCAGCAATCGCATGTTCAGCTAACTTCATTCGTGCTAGGAGCTGGATTCAGTAAGAACCAGAAACGTTATTTGTCTGTGGGGTTACATGTTCATCACTGTCCTGGTATAAATCACAGTAGAGAGGTTTGTATGGAAAATAATGCCCTGTGGTAAGATTTCTTTAAATATGTATGAAAAAGAAACCCCAACATATTTCTGAAATCTACCAAAACTTTACTTTTACGATCACAGCAGAGGGATCTTTGTTTCTATTCATCACAGTCTCTATTTCCAACAGCAATCTGAGCGACGCCTTATGATTGCCAATATCAGAACAAACAGCAGTATCATTAGATAAGTAAATTAAGAAGAAAATAAAACGCCTACAAGTCTGTCAAATGTCGTAAACTGTAAGAACCTGGATGGCAAACAGAAAGGTTCAAAAGTTGAGTGTGAAACGCTGTGACACTTCAGGGGAGGGGCCTATTTTAACAAAGACTTGTTAAGTTTGTGATTGTGAAGAGGCAACAGAAACCAAGAAGATCAATAACGCAACATGTTAAAGTTTTCCATTTTGCATGAAATGGGGAAAAATTGAAAAGCTTGGGGTTATTTTTTTTTTAGTCATATCACAAAAGATCTTTCTGAAATACAGACCCAATCATATACTTCTGAATGACCGTTGTGGTGAAACAGTTCTGGCAAGAATTTGATCATTTGAAGTTAGAGACAATAAGCTTTTCAATCCCACTGTGCCTTGCCCAACTCTTACAAACCAACCACTAAAGGAGACGCCAAGTTCAACTGAGTCACAATCCTTTTAAAGAATCCTCGATAAGTTGAGTAGACATGTTTCTCTGTCCAGGTAAAAAGTAGAGAGTGTCTAAAGTTTTGACTGGTTCTGAATCTGCCTCAGTGGTCAACAGTAACTTCATTTTCTGTAAGAAAGCAGAAACGACTCAGATCTAACTTTGACTGTATGTGGGCGGGAGTTTGCTACAACAATAAGATGCCAGCTTTCCAATAAGTTAAACACAGGAAAGATAAAAAGCCTAAAGTAGGTGGGAAGTTTGCACACAAGTAGATTAGAGAAGTGAAAAAGTTCAGTGACGTAGATGAAGATAGAGATGGAAGGACAGCAGGAAGGAAAGAAGGAGACGCAGAGAGAGGGAGCGGAGAGCAGTGAGACTTTGGACACAGCTTTGTTAAAGGTGGGGCCTTTCAAAGGCCACAGGAGAATTGTGGGGAATTCAGATTGCTTGTGCTGCATTATATTCTCCCTGCAAACGTAATGAGAACAAACTATGTGAGAAAAAGAGCGGAGAGAAAGATGAAAAGTGTTTTGTATTGGATGAAATCACTGTTCTAATGGATGGAGGACTTTGTCCCTTATTAATGTGCAAGTAGCACAAAACTTTTCATTTTGAATACTCTTGTCCAAAACTTAGTGAAACACACGGCTGAAGAGAGAGACGTACAGGAAAGGGAGTGGCAGGGATAGAGGGAGGTCTGGAGGGAAGAAGAGAGGAAATGAGATAGAAGAGGCAGATTTGAGTTTTGGTATGTAGACAACCGCTGTGAAAGGAAACAAACAGATCCATACTGGACACACACACACACACACGCTCATCATCATTCCTCTGTTTCTGTGGTTCAAGTATGCAGCCACATACTGTTAATCGATGTTTATGTTTGTTTATCTGTGCATCTAAATCCGTGTGTGTGTGTTTTCTACAGGTTTGAAGCAAGGCTCAATCCACAAGTGGTCAGTGGTCTCTCCCACCCTCTCTCTCTCCAAACACCAATGGCCTCATCACACACTGGCCTCCAGTCAAGCAAACAAGCTGTTGTGGAGGCTGCAGACGACATCATAGAAATGACTCAGAGAAAGCTGTAGAATGCAACGTAACAAAAGCTACTCAAATATCCGCACACATGGAATGTATTTTCGGAGTCTGTGTGTGATCCAGTGTGTCACTGGATTTTCAGAGTTATGGGTGTCGTGCGGCGTGCGCGGTATGCCATCATGCAACTGATACAGAGGCATCAGTAAGAAATGAAAAATGTCTACTATATAAAACACACAATGAATCTGTGATTTATTGCAGGAATGTATAATAAAAACCTTTAAGAAAAAATGGAATTTACTTCAAATTCAATGAGGCCAAAGATGAAAATTATCCAAAGTTGCTGGACAGCCAAAACTGAAACTTGTGGGTGTGGGTACCTCCTTCACTCCCTACAGGCTTTGTTGAGCTTTGAGCATACCTGTTCTCCAGTTGACCACCTTAGACCACTTTGGTAGGTACTTAAACATGTCACACCTGGAAAAACCAGGACCTGCAGTTCTGGCGATGCTTTGATCCAATTGTTTAGTCATCAGAATTCGGGCCTTGTTTAAGTCAATCAGATACTTATGCTTGTCCATTTCTCCTGCTTCCAACACATCGATTTCATGACAAAATGTGAATATATCCCAAGATGACAAGATAATCCATGTTATTCAGTTTACCCATCAGTGGTTATAATGTTATGGCCGATAATTGTGTTTCTACAGTGAGCATTACCTCTTTCCCATAGAAAAAAAAAAATCATACTCCCTGGAAAAGTCAGTACTTTATTTAAAAAATAAATTTTGACCTGGAAATGTATTAAACTCATCCTGATTCATCCTGGACCCATGAACGTTTCCTCACTTGGGTTTAAAAAAACAACTCATTAACTTTAATTACTTTGTACTACTATGCAACATTCTACGGCTAGTGTTTACATGAAGACAGCAGCGTTTACCTCAGGGGTTGTTTGTGTATTCAAGACATATTTCAACACTTTCCTGTTGTAAATAAGCGACTGGTTAGACGCAGAATGCACATACAGTGGATTGCAAAATCTAACTCTGTGGGCTAAGCCTCAAGAATCCAAGACGAAAAAAAGTATTTTGAGTGGAACTGTAGGGGGTTGTGAGGACGAAGAAATGTAATGAAAGTCTGACACGATTTTCTGAGGTGAGCTGGTATTCCTTATGATTGTAGATGAAGCCGGTCAGAAAGGTTAGAGGACCGCTTGACATTTGAAGAATCCAGTATATTACTACTAGATGTATAGTTGCATTACATTCTGCCAAAACAGCCCTGGCCCATGTAGGCATGGACTCCTGGAGATCCCTGAAGATGTGCTGATGTGATGTCTGACACCTGTACGTTAGCAGGGAGTCCCTTATGCCCTGTAGGTTGTGATGTGATACCTCTATGGATCCGATTTAATTTTCCAGCACATCCCATAGATTCTCTTTTGGGGGCCAAAGTAACACCAAGTACTTGTTTTTGTCTTCCTCAAACCAACCAATCCTGCAGTGTGTCAGGGAGCATCATCCTGCTGGGGGACGCCAGTGCCATTAGGGGATTGTGTTCCCATGAAGGGGGGTACTTGGCCAACAACTAAGTCCAGGTAGGACTTTGTTGTTGGTAGGCGGTCAAATTATTATCCACAACAATGGCAGGATGCAAGGTTTCCGGGCAGAACATTGGGCAAAGCATGACACTGTCTCTTCTGGCATATGTTCTTCCCATAATGCATCCTGATGTCATCTTTACCCCCATTGACACTTGCAGGTGCTTTTGATAAATTCCTGTTAATCTGTGCTTTTGTTGCCGTGAGTTCTTTTCAGAGAAATCCCTGTTGTTCCTGATTATCCTCAGCTACTTTGACTACTACCACTACTACTACTACTACTACTACTACTACTACTACTACTACTACCTATCAGCGTCATCACGGCTGGGCCTCTGAGCCTGACGAGGGTCAGAAAAGGATTTACGTGAAAATGGAGGCAAGCCAAGTGACTTAATTTGGTAGCGGGGGGGAACAGGGGCTCTCCTGGAAGGGATCATTATTCACCATCTATTGAGGATAGAAATGAATGGCTCTCCTGCACTTACTACTTCCTGCTTACTGGCACGGATGTACACGAGCATTCACACGTGGCGTCAACGTGATGATGTCACAGAGAGGAATTCAAAACTCATATAAATGTAAGAATGTACAAATCCCCAGCAGGGCTTCCTCCACAGCAGGGCTGTGTGTCTGAGTTGTTACATGTATAGAGGCCCGTCTTGAATAAGGCTGCTGCATGTGGAGGGGGGCTTAGAATAGGTGTGGAGGGGGTAGCGTGAGGAATGTGACACAGAGGGATTATGAGGGACACTTACTGGAAACTCCTAATTTCCCGTCCAGAGCCGTTTAGGTATCAGAATGATCACAAAAGTGCTGCCCTCACCCTTTAACCTTGGATTCCTCACTTTCACCGTCCACGCAGTCCATAACAATCCAGTGAATCACAGCCTTGTGGTTCATTCTCTGTCTTTATCGTGTTCATCACAGGCAAAAAAACAACAACTGCTGAACAATGAACCAAACATTGAACTTGGATAAACAAACTGAGGTACGGGTAATTTTACAAAATGCACCGGATTATTTCTTTCAGACCACACTGTTGCTGTTGCAACGAGCCCCACAAGCTCTTTGTGTTCCTACATGTACCACAGACATGAGACACCAGCCTGTTTCAGAAGGCTTTTGACGAAGCGCAGCAGAGCAAACCTCCTGCCTGCTGGTCTGCAGGCGTGAGCTGAATTCTGAGGGACTGGAGGGCCCGAGCTGGATGCTCTCAGGAATGTTGGGGCCTTGCCAAGCTAACAGCGCAGCTCGGACGGCTACTCTGAAGATGAAGGTCTGACATTTTTAAAACGGCGTCCGCCTGACAGCCTGCAGAGCGAGCAGTTTCACCTGCAGCACTCATTCATCAAGGACTGGGTAGCCAGCGCAAATAAAATGTTTAGACCGAGGCTCGATGAATCGCCAAACTGCATCCATTTCAATCCAGAGGGAAAGAGAACACATTAGACTAATAGGATGTCAATCCTAGTTTGATCCCTATTCTGGAGAGTAACTGAAGAAGAGCTGTCGGTAAATGGTTCCTGTGCTACTCTTACTGAAACCAGCATCTCTGATCACAGAGTAAACAGAGTTATTTATCAAAAAGATATTTGTACACCTACCTCGGCTGCCATTCTCTTCATCCTGCAAGGAAAAGGACAAAGTAAATGTCAGACATTTGATTTCAATTCATTCATGAGTTTTTCATCACTTGGAGTTACTTATAAGACTTTTGCAAGTTAATAACAACACAGATCAAATCAATATCAAATGATTTATAACAGATGAATCATTCTGGTCATTACTCAAGACAAAATCTCCAATCTGGGTGTGACAATATGATCATTTCAAGCTTTTATTTAAATCATGTTGCTACAAATGTTTTATGTCCTCCATATTTTGATTATTTTTCAGACAAAAGGACCTGAGTTAAAAGTCCTTCAATTAAGGGACTTGCAAGATCCAGTCTCCCGTCTGTCTGTTTCATGAAACAAAACAATACTCCAAACTAAGATGCCCATAATAAGGAAAGACTTTTTGCAGGTTTCGACAATTTAAATTTAAGACTACTATAAATTCAATTTACGACCTTATTTCATGTCCAGATGTGCATACTGGCAAAAAAAAAAAAGTGAACCCAGAGTCCCTGCAAATTATTCACAGAAGTGTGTAAACAACAGTGTGTTTGGGTGTTTTCAAAAAGAAAAAGAGAAAACAGCCATTATGAAAGTAGTGTTAAATAAAATAACATTCTGTACTCAAGATCAATCTGAACTTATTCATACAGAATAGCTTGATTTTAGACTTTTTGACTCCTTTCTCTAAACTTTAACAAAACTGAGTCTATGTCCCCCGATGAAGGCAATGCAATATTTGTGTACTCGCAGTATGACAATCTGTACTTTGGGCTCAACATACCTAGAAAAAAAGGAGATGTGAAACCTTAATGTTTCTTACTACTTTTCCTTTAGGTTGCAGCAGAACCATAGATTACAGGAAAATGACTATTGATTGAATTCTATATCAAAACGACAATGGGTTGTTTTATAACCTGTAGTTATTAACTAGACCAATTAACGCAGTAACGAGATGTTGCCAAATACTTCAGGACTGAGGTACAACTTTAATGGAGCTTTAGAGTGACAGCCGGGTCACTGTTAAGCTGTCAGACTCCAGCAGTAACAAACAAGGCCAGCTGAAAACACACACTAAAAGACTTTGACCAACTCTATGGTAAAGGAAACTACTGCATGCTCAATCCGTTTCACCTCGAGAACCATGTGTCCTTTCAGGAAGGAAGGATACATTTGCTTTCAAAGTAATCAATTCATTTTTGAAAACAAAATAATTCCCCCTTATCGAGTCCTAGTTTTCTTTTATGACCCTGTCATTTACTTGTTTTGCTCAACAATATCTTTCAACAAGACTGAAAATTGATTCATCATTCGAGTCACTCATCAAGAAGATATCTCTTGAAGATAGTATTGCTTGCTGCACTGAGCATCTGTAGTGCAATAATGTAAAGTTTTTATTTAAATATGACCTTACCCAGCTGTAAAAATACTTACCATCAGGCCAAATGTTTTTTTACTGATTTAGCTGCTGTTTTAACGTACTTCACAATCGTCGTTGACAAAATAGAGTGATATAAAAAAGGTCAAGAGAAAGATAAAGTCTATCCCTCAGGCATTGGTAGAGACCAAAATGAGTGAGAAGAAAGTTAAAGGAGAGTGAATACTGGCAAACAGAATAGTTGTTTGTTAATTAGTTGGTTAGTAATGGTTAGTTACATCCCCAGAGGGGAATGGAGGATGAGATGTTCCAAAGAGATCAATAATGGTCAGATTTCAGCTAGAAAACCAACTCTATAATGTTAGTTTGATCAATAATCACACAAATTCATATAGACAATTGGAATGGCTCAGATAAATGTGTATATCTCTGCCAAGGACAAACAATCCTACAGATGTTTGGCTTTCCTGGAAGGAGCCCCACCTGTCCACTGATTTCTAGCAGTAGATTTTGTGTAATTAGGGAAGTTGTTGAAGAAAAACATATTGCATGTTAATGAAATGTGTCCCTTTTATCTGGATTAGCACAAAAATGTAATTGGGTTATGTTCTGACCCACGCCCCAACCTTCCACCAAGATTCATGGATCTGCCTGTAGTTTTTACGTAACCCTACCGACAATCAAACCATTGAAGGTGAAGACTTTTTTTTTTTTTTTAATCAGTGTAGCAAGTGAGACAAAATCCCCTTCATCACCATGTTTGTGTTTTCCCATTACTTAATATTAAACAACTTTAATTTCCCTGCCAGCCTCAGTTTAAATCCACACACTCATGCTTTAATCCACCGCCCATCAGTCACACATATGTTCTCCGAGTCTCTTCTAAGACTCCCTCCTCTCCCGAGGCTTTCCCTTAAGACGTTCTGACCTCACCCCAATATCCTCAAACTGAAATTAATTAAGAGGTCCAATCCAAGACCCTAAAAGTAATTAAGCTAAAATGCCACGAATGCTGAGGGATGACGATCTTTTTTTCGTATCCTCCCCCTTGTTGGTTTGGGTTACGTAATGGAAGAACTGGTCAGGGTTTACAGTGACTCCGACCTGATGGATTATAATTGAAGATTTTAAAAATAATATTTTACAGATTTCCCTCTTAGTCTGAGAACGTTACAGCAACCTCAAGACAGTTACTGTAGCTACGAGACGGAGACTTTCTGCTAAGCAACGGCTCTTTTTTATTCAATAATTCTGTATAAAAGAATATAGTAGAATCAGTTATACACAGAATGTAATGGCACTTCCTGCGGCGGTGATTAAAATACTCAATTTTGCTTTGTCGAGAGATGACAGTAGCCATTATTAACAAAGACATCCGAGTTAGCTGCTAGCTCCAACTAGCGGCTTTTTAGATCTTCCATTTGGAGAGCATACACATAATACATTGTAAAAAATCAAAGAACAGGCTACCATCTGGTCCCACTGCCTCGGCCATTCATACAGATTCATCCATTCATCCTGAGCACCTCTGCTACAGGGTCATAGGCAGAGGGAGCATGACCCCCCATTATGCTTTTTTTTAACCTTCGTACAGACAGTGAGGTGCACCAGTCCCGCCTTGAACAGGCTTTGTAGAAGAAAAATTGTTTGATAAATTTACTGCTACAGAGTTTGTGGTCTGCGTCTTAGTCCCTTTGGCTAGACTTTCAGCTTACAGAACAAACTTTCAAATGTCAGTTTCCACCCAAAATTCCTATCCTTTAAGATATAGCAGGAAGCGCATTGAAGTCCAGATTCGAGGTGAAGTGTTTGAAACAACATTGTGATACCAAGAAAGCCTCTGGGGCAATCCTTCTATCTTTTTGGTTATACAAAGGTCTGAAAAGCCGAACTGCCGTGCCACAGTTTCTCTTTCATATGCAAAACCCAAGCCAAAAGCTACAAACACAAGGCACTATGCTAACTTTGTCGGAAATCATTGTGTGCAAACATGGGACGTTGTCAAAATACACTTCAGAGAAAAGTAAACCCAACTTATCCTGAATTGTCACTTAACAAAAACTAATTGTCAGGAGGCCAGGATAAGCTTTGAGAAAACTAGACTCCAGCACCAGCGCATTTTCCTATTAAACCAGAGACCTTCATTCTTTTGTTCTGTGCCCGTTAGGAGCTGGAAGTACTGTAACGTTCGGATTAATGCCAAAGGGCAGATTGGGTGCTGATGTTGTCCAGAGGACGGCTGGCAATCTTCCAAGGTAGGATAAAGCAAGCTAGAGAGGCTCCCGCTGAACGCACCGACAACAAACAGTTTTCTGCAACATTACGGCTCTTAGGTCAGGTGAAAGTGATGACTGGTAATGACGACTCATCAATGACATTTTAACAGATAAATAAGGATTACATTACTGAGTGCTTGTGCTGTCTATGGATGATCTTTAAACTATCTCAATGGTATTTACTGCACACTTATTCTATTTGGAGGGTTTACTGTGTGTCAACAGTGGTAAAGAGACTACATGAAGTATTGGAAGATATTAGTACACAAAGAACATTGTTTTTTAATGTGTTGGTGATGGAAACTGTGTTCTTCTAAAATTATGGAAAAAATGTGAATAACTACAGTTCAGCGTGAACAATGTTAATTTTACTATCATGTCAAACTCAAAAGGCGCAGCGAATGCTCACATTTCAGAAGCTGGAATCAGAATAGTTTTAGATGAAGAATTACTTAAAATCCTTAATAATGACTAAAAAAGTTTCTAATTTTCTTCCTGCTGATAGATGAATCCACCAGAGAAGAGATCTGAAGAAACTATTTTATTTCTGACATCTAACATTGCACTACTTTTATTTCTTCCGAAACTCTCCCAGATGAATCATTACAGTACAAACAATCGATTTGTCCTCGAGCGAGTTACTGAACCCCCGCTGTTGATGGCTTGCCTCCAGTGTACGAATGGATAAATGCAAGCTGGTGTGGTAAAAATCGCTTGCAGTTATAAAGCAGACTTGAAATGCGGCATATAAGTACAGTCCATTTACAATTTAAAACATGTTTTTAAAAACACATGCACATCATGAACATAAACATTTAAGCTGAGTTGGTTGTGGTCCAGAGTGTAGGATTTACAGACGTCTAGCAGTTTGGCTGCAGTTTGCTTTAGATTTGGCTTTGGTCTCCAATGATGAGTTGATGCTGCGCCTCATTTCCTTTGTTTCTTTAAATGAGTTCCACACTGAACTATTTGACGGCTGTATCATGTTCCTGCTGTTGCTGTAGCGTCATACCTGTTTACCGGTGGTAATACTGCTCATCTTCTTTAATCAATAGCCAAACGCCTGTAGTTGCATTAACATCAGTACCACACTACTAATGGGCGCCAGTAAAAATAAAGGTAAAACGTTTTCACGACGAAATGATATACTTTCATACCAATCGTAAAATGTAGAAACATGACACTGAAACACTAAAGCCTGTAGAAAACGGCCTGATTCCCTCAGGATGTCAATTCTATCATCATAAAAATGATTCAGGCCCTAAAACCTACATGCTAAACCTTTAACTACGACTTCTGAAGAAAACTTTAAACAACTGTGGTGCCATGTTTTGCTCCCAACAACAACAATAAACTGTTTTGAATGTGCTACAGCTGTAATTTTCACATCGATATGGCAAGGACATCCAAAACTTTTTGGCTACTGTTGAATTTGGCGCTGCCGACAAAGCTGACAAAACAATGATTCTTGGAAACCAATTTAAAATTACTGAACATGACAAAATCCCCTACAAAAATTATTAATTAAGGAGAGTACCTTGATCCTTTGGAGAATTTATACTGGTGATAGGAAGACAATAGAATGCCTCCTCACACTTCAAGACTCTCCAAGCCTTAGAACTATTATACATTATATTCCTGCTATGTAAATAATGGTACTGTATTATGTAACTGGAACTATATTTTTCTGTAAACTATACATCAACATTCTTTGCTTTTCCTTAAAAACTGTCTCTAGGATAAATGTATTCAATCTGTTACTAATATATTTTCTCTTAAAGCAAAGTCTTTCAGGACGCTGTCTTAAATTAACTCAGATCCTGATGCTGGCCGAAGGCTTACATCACTTGATTCAACAAAACTGTATTTATTTTGGAAATCTTAGTGTATTTTCATTTCCCTGCTGTCAGGATTTCTTGTTTCTGTTAAATATCACGAAACTTATTGCATTAGACATGATGAGGGCTGTTTTGTTTTGCTATATTTATGCAAGTCCCACAGTTCTTAGGGGGAAAGAGACCAGGTTTTCTCACCTTCAGGGAATTGTGGACGGCAGACTCAGGCGGGTAGACGATGAAATGTCGCAGTGTGAAGCCGAAGCCCTGGGAGGTTCGGCACAGGTGAAGCATCTTGGGTCCTGGCCAGGAGAAAGGCTCCTCCTCTGGGACAGGCAACGTTTTGGCTGACGCCTCGCTCTGATCGCGCCCATCCTTCTGCTTGGCCTGAGAGGAGGACACACAAACATGAATGTCAGTGTTGATAATCAAAACAGGTGCAGAGTGAGAATAAGCTTTTTTTCCCTTTCTTGTTAGATTAAGACACTAATGCCACTTTCATGTCTGTATAGGAAATACAGCTCAGCAACTAGAAGCCAGTTAGCTCAGCATGAGGAGCAACAAAAGGGGATTCCGTTGAGTTTGTCTTAAAAGCTCAGTATGAACAGACAAGAAATAACTTGTTAGTTTTTGAGTTTTGAAGGTGCTGGTGCATAAGTTTCAGTTCCATTTGGACATAATTGGTTTTCCCTGTTTCCATAATTTAGGATAAGCTAAGTTGACTACCTGCCACACTAGATCTTATCATCATATTTAGCTACAAGAAAATATATAGTAGTTAGAAAGTATTTCACTTCCAGAAATAAAATACTTTCATTGACTCTACTTTTTTTTTTTGCATTTGCAAAACTCATAATTATAACTTCACATATTATTAGTGTTTTCTGTACAGGTACAATCTAAAGGCCTGCAATATGGGTTAGATGTGTGGATGGACCTTATTTTAGCATGAGTTGTCAGCTAGCCTAGGCTTGTGCCAGCCACCTTCTTTTTAAGGAAGATGCCAGCATCAAGAAGGCAAAGATGAAGAGATGTTGACACCATAGATAACTATAGAT
The DNA here is from genome assembly GCA_009660295.1 of Lophius piscatorius. NCBI lineage: Eukaryota > Metazoa > Chordata > Actinopteri > Lophiiformes > Lophiidae > Lophius > Lophius piscatorius. Next base: position 66,575 of record VRLP01000195.1, read on the forward strand.
GTAGCATTAACATTGGTGATCCTCAAGAGATAGAAAGTATTAAACAACCAACAATAAAAGATTAAGTGCTTTATCACTGTGGTCAGAAAAAACTAAAACTACAGCTTATCTTTCACAGCATCCATGAGAACAATTTCATGGGATTCATGAAATTTGTTAAGTGGATTCATTGTTTAAAATGATGTTTTTTATGCTTTAACCCTATCTCACTAAACATGAATAAAGTAAAAAGATTATGTAAGACAGCCTGTGGACAGTACAGCAACATCTGTTCAATCACCGTACACTGACATCACTCAGTGTTCCTGTTGTGCTGTGAAACCACCGACTACAATGTAAAAGCTAAGAAAGTTCCTCAAATGGAGTTCGAAGAACTACAATCCTTCTTAATTCTTGAAATCCGGATACAATAAATAAGAGGGTTCTTAGAACTGCGAAAATATTCCTAATGTCTCCTCTTGTGACCCACAATCACAAGTTCTGGGCTAATTGTGTCCAAAACCTTTAACAGTTGAACAAAGGAGTATTTTTTTTTTTAATTCAAAGGACTTGAGGATGGGTGTCAGTTGAAACTTTTCAGATTCAACAAGAAAAGGAAACGATTAAAATCAGAAAAAGAATTGTCTTTGGACCAATCGGGTAGTCTTTACTTGACACTTTGAGAACTTCTGATGATGCTGCGTTTCCCAACATAGAAATCAAATGTGGTTGTGTAAATACTGACACACTGAGAGAAGAACTGTCCCTTCCCACATGTTCAGTGTTGAGAAACACATCCAGTTCACCCTGGTGGTAACACTAAAGGGGTTTTGCTAAAACAAAGAAAAATGTTTTCACAGATGAGCGCGCTCGTGGCTAAGCACATATCATCCTAAGTATAATTTTTTCCATTTACACTGAGCAACTATAATATTATGAACAACTGCCTAATGTGTTGTAGGTTTCCCTTTTTACGTGGAAACCATTTTGACCCCTTGCAGCATTGATTCCACACAACCTCTGAAGGTGAGCTGTGGTACCTGGTACCAAGATGTTAGTAACAGATCCTTTAAGTCCTGTAAAATCTGATTTGTTTGTCCGGAAAATCCCACAGACAGCTGAATGGATTAAAATCTGGGGAATTTGGTTAAATCATCTTTTATAACTATTTGTCGTGCTCCTCAAACCATGACTAAACCATTTTAGTTTAGTCCCAATTAGCATTATCATGCCGAAATTGCAGCTAGGAAATATTGTTTCCCTGAAGGGGTGCACTGGGTCTACAAGAATGTTTAGGTTGGTGGTACATTTCATTTTAACATCATGTGAATGGAAGGTCATAAGGTTTCTGAGTAGAACACTGCACAAAGCATCACACAGCCTCCCTTGGCTTGCCTTCTTTCTGCAGTGCATCCTGGTACACAACTCCTCCCCAGGCAAGTGACAATGTGATTAACAGTAACCACTAACTGGGACAATGTGATTCATCAGACCGTCCCACCGTCTTCCATTGATCTGTAGGCTAGTTCTGATGCTGGCGTGCCTATCATCAGTGCTTTTGGCAAAGGACAAGCATGGGCGCACTGATGTTTCTGGAGTTACACAGCACATACACAGTAAGCTATGATTCCCGGTGTGTTCTGACACCTTTCTATCAGAACTGGCATCAACTTTTTCAGCTATTTCTGCAGCTACAGCAGCTCTATGGGACAACACAATGCAGATTTGCTCACCACATGTGCCAATGAGCCTTGGGCACCAATGACCGGGTCGCTGGTTCACCAAATGTCCTCGCTTAGAGGACTCACACTAACCAAGCCCTCAAAATTTGGGCCGTGTCAAAATGCTTTTCCCTCCTTCCATCACATCAACTCCAGGTTAAAATGTTCACTACATGCCTAATAAATTCAACCCACTTAAAGGTGATAAGGTAAGAAGATAATAAATCACTAAGTCACTCACTTCACCTGTTAGTCTTTATAATGCAATGGCTAAGAATTGTGATATATTATTAACTATATGAATCTACTCAACATACAAAATATCTAAAATTCAAATTCTCAAGTAACCGTTTCAACCACAACGTCATCATCATTAGTTTGTCATGTGATGAATTGGTAGTTGTTTTCTGGACTTTAAATAATCTTATTCACATACATAAAAGATTACATGTGAAAATATTCCCACCGAAACTCAGCGCCTCTAACTGGTCTGTCCTGACAATGAAAATATATCACATTCGCAAGAAGATTAAGACATTGCATGAGTCAGAAACACATAACACACACTACAGTATATATAGCCTGTCAGCAAATACATTAAAAAAATCCCTTCACTCAGCAAATCTAGTTTTTTCAGATGAAACCTGTTAAAATGTTGAGAGGGCCAAAAAGATGCAGTCTAATATTTCTAAATTGTGGTTCATGTCAGTGATCCCATTATCTGTCAGTTTAACCGGACATGTCATTTTGTGCTACCTAGAGCCCCACAAAAACATCCATATGGCTTCAGTTATTGCACGTTTGGGGCTTTGCAGAGCTATTTGCCATGTTTGCGCGATGACAGACTTATCTTCTACATTCCTACTGTGACTAACACAGGATGAAAACAACCTTTAAATGCTGACAGCTCCCTGCTTGCATAACTTTACTTTGATGCCCGCCACACGACACATGCTCTTTAACGAATTTTATATGTTCAATAACAAATAGCCGTTTCTGAGAAAGATAGTGATTATGAGGAATCAGATAGCAGTGAGTCACGAGTGACTCTTTGCTTCCTGAATATAAGAGTTGCACGCAAACAATCACACACGGAGCATTGGTGGTCACATATTAGATCTAATCTTATAAATTCTATCGCTTTTTGATGAAATGCTCCACGATGAACGGTTGAAACCAAACAATCCTCTTCATTTTTAATTCAGGGACAAAATATACTGCGGACAGTATCTATCCATCTATCTATCACTGTTTACCAAGGTCAATGTTAGCACTTCTTATCTCATCAGTATCATCAATACTTGGTAAACTCCTCCGTAGTTTTTACAGACTGTAGGTTCTCTCTAAACATCTTCTACCACTTTGAACCCGGTGCTGAGCTGGTTCTCCAGGTGTTTAACCAACATGCTTCTATTAAAATGGATGTTAGGTTGCTGAGGGACTTTCATATTTTGTACATTCCTTTACGACTGATTTGCCTGCTTTGAGGAAAATAAATGAAGAAGAAAGAAAAACATATATATATACTTCCACGATGTTGACATTGCTCCACCTGCTCAACAGACATCAATTATATTCCCAGATTATCAGGTGAGTTTGTATCAGGGTTATTTTAAGTGTGCATGCTGTTGGTGTTGATAGTGGTTCCAATGCATGACGCCTCCTTAATCAAACTCACCGCAGACATTCAGCTAATCATTAAGTGGTCACATTTAAATCCAGAGCTATTTATTATCAAAACATTTGATGATTAATTATCAAGTAATGCATTTATTATCATTATTATTATTAGAAAACATTTGTTTAGAACACAGGTGTGCAAATTGTTCCAACTCGCAGTCACAACAGATGACTAAAAGTTATTGTATCTGTAGACAATTATCCCATTCATTGATTATTTTTCTTAAGAGAAACGTAGTCAGATAATTAGTATGGCAATCAATTCATTGCTCAATTCATTCCTCTAGCTAAACCTCTGAAAAATACTGCAATAGGCTCTCATATATAAAAAATAAGACTGTTCTCCTTCACGTAAATAATTGAAAACTGAACGCCTGTGAGTTTTGACCGTTGTAGTGATTAATTAATAATTTATATATGTTATAATGGGCCACATTTTAAAAATTGGTTAAATGATAGGGTAAATAATTGACAGATGAAGTGATACTGACACTAAATGAGTTTTGCAGTCATATGATGCAAACAAGAACCAATTTCTGTGAGAGTTTGTCATTTTTCACATCGAAAGTGAAAGAAGAAGAAAGTAAAATGTCAAGTGATGCAAAAGCCCAAACACCCTCAGAATACATATCTGGTACTTCAACTCCATTTTGAAGCTACTTCAATTCAGTTTTTTCCTTTCCAGATGTTTTTCAACACTAGAGTCAAGATATATACTTTATCATATACTAGGAAATAACTTATAACTCTTAATGGTTACAACTCAGAATGACATCATCAATGAGAAACACTCTAACCTCTCCTGCTGCTCTGAGCAGTCCGAGCAGTGAAACTGCTGTCACATCCATCATCAAAGTAATGATGGAGCTGAACCGCTGCACCACAGGCTGTGCGTTAGTGGTTACTGTTAACACTACCGAAGTGACTCCAGGCTACGAGAGCATGCCAAGACTTTCAGCCTCAGTTCAGATCTCTCCACAGGCTCTTCTCCCACTCAAATACATCTGAGGTGTGGATCCAAAACAAAGACGGTCTCCCCTCTCGTCCCTCTCGCCTCTCCATCCACACCTCTTCTCCGCCCGTCTGGGAACAGCAGATGTAGGGGCTTCTGGAGGGAGGGATGGGTGTGGGCTTCATGGTGTGACTGGTGAAATCACCGCCAATTCTCAAGTGAGCTGGAAAAGAACCACAGTACATAATATTGCGGAGAGAGGAGAGCTGTCGCTCCAGCGCAGCCCGTTGTTTTGATTTGTGCTTAAAATTTTATGTCGTATTATGTAACAGCTGAAACATAGGGCTGAAACGCCCCATGGAGCGACATGCTCACAGACATTTCCCATAAATGTATTTGTATAGAGAGGGAGAAGCATGGCTACTATAGATTCCCACAAAGCCTCAGTAGAAGGCAGCTATGATCAAAAGGTACAATACAGTAAATCTGCTCCAAACGAGCCAACACAATGATAGTACCTGTTAAATACTACTCAATTATTCATGCAATCTGTTCATCATACCAGTCTACATTATGCACACACTGGATTTGAATGGCGAGCTGCCATATGGTGCTGCAGCCCGCAGGAAGGTGCATTTGCATGCCTGTCCATTCTCTTTTCTGCATACGAGATGAGCAACCTAAAAGGCATTACTTGTGGATTCATCTTTTCTCCACTTCATCTCTGTTTTAATGTTTTAAGTCTATGAGTCAGGAGTGACTCATCTGACTTTTTGGACCTCCTTCAGCTTCTTCTGCATTTTCTTTCCAAACGTCCCTCTCTATCAAACCACAGCTTTTAACATTAGTCCCCCTCATTCACTATGTTGTGGAAAATGACTACTTTGGTACAATCCTGAAAAATTACCTAGCTCGATTAATATGTGTCAGTCTATTGTACATAATAAATAGTAGCTGTTTGGTAGGGATGGGTCAAAAAATGGTTTGGGTGATTTGTCATAAATGTTTTTTTTTACATGCAGTACGACCAGCAGCTGGTGGTGGTAATGAGACTACAAGCTGTTTGCAACCACTATTAACAAAAGAAGAAGAAGAACCCTCCATTACTAGCGGTAAATGGCTATGACACCAGAGCAACAGCCGAAACAGGTTACAGTCATCCAATAGTTTGGTGTGGCACTCATATAATGAAATAAGGGGGGGGGGGGGGAATAGCCACACCCATCATCACTTGTGAGCAAAGCATCCAGCAGAAAAAGATCCAACCACAGTCCAACAATTTATGGCAGCAGATGATGTAATAAGATGTAAGACGTGCAGAACAAACAGCCTTCCTCAACTCAAAAATGACGGCTAACTACAAGATTCCTTTAAGTTTTGATGAAGGCAAGGGTTTTCATTTTGGATGAAGTTTGTTGGACCTGAGTTTACGGTACCATCTAGAACAATAATTACCACAAGAAGGCAAAAACTGTTAATGTGTCAATAAATTGGGGAACCCACTATTTTTTGCTTTGTGCGATACTCATTTGTGAGATATTTGAATCATATTCAATTAGTTCTGATTGATTATTGATTTGCAGTTTTGATTGAAAAGCCTATTCCCATTGTTTGGATGTTTTTATGTTGTAATGAATTTTAGTATAAGCACACCTGGAACATAAAACTCCTCTGACAGCACACAAAAACAACCAATTGGGACGAACAATAAACCAAACCATAAACCCACATACATACATACACACAGACAAACTCCTATTACCAAAGATATCAGTCAGTGAAACAGAACTATAGTATTGCTGAAGAGCAGGATGACGCACACCAAAATTCCTCAGACAGCACAACATCCCCTCACCTTTGGTCCCCTGTCACATGCTTCCTATGTAAGCCTATATACCCCTGATATCACTTAAACACAGCAAAGCAGCATTTTGATAAATTCCTTTAAGCTATCATTTGAACCACTAAAACAAAATTCAAGTGACAGAGATGCTCTCCATCTTTCTCATACTTGACCAACCTTACCCGAGAGCGGGCACAGTTCTTCCTCGAGGCTTCCCTGATCCGAGCCCAGGACACCCTGCGGTTTGGACTGGTGAGCCCCAGTTCAACCTCTCCCCAATAGGCTCTGGCCAAAAGCTGGAACCAAAGACAGTACGGCTCTGACAGGCAGCCATCCACCCCAGCCAAGCGAGCCCAGGGACAACCTCTAGATGATGGGGAAGAAGAGAGGGAGCAGCACCCTTCAGCATTCACATCCACATCCTGCAGGTCTGGGTTATCCTTCAGAGGGACTGGCTTACTGCCTGGAGGGAGCCCGTTGCTCTGAGCCAGCATGGCATAGCCAGATCTGAAGTGGTGAGACCAAAATAGCAGGAAATATCCTCAAAAAGGACCAGGTTTGTTTCGGTTCCACTTTTCTTTAAGTCAGCCTAATCAAAGTTTCCACTCAAGTCCATGTTGCACCTTCTTCTGTTTTCTGTTCCGCTGTGACTCTCTAATCTGGTCTCAGTCTGGAGAAACAGGGCTGTTTCTCTGGGCGTCCCACAGACACATGATGTTTCCACTCAGCCGAGGGGAGAGCACGGCGGATGAGAGCACTGCAGAGAGCCCAGACCTACTGACTGACGCACCCACCCACTCACCGCACAAAACTCTCTCAGAAGTACACACACACACACACACACACACACACACACACACGTTCACATACACACATCAGCCAGCCGAAAGGGAATGTTTTTCCTTTTCTGTCCCCACCATCTCTCTCTCTCTTTCTCTCTCTCTAACTCACCTCTCCTACTGCCTTTAAAAGTTTTAGCTCCCCACCACGAACACACTAACAGACGTACGTGTCGAGACACATCAATAAATCATCAGAACAAATGCAGGGAGGGAACAACATGTGCTGAAAAATAAACACGAGGAGCATATAAGATGATTTAAAACCAGCTGACGTTACCTGCCAGCAGACACGGATAACTTGTTTCACAGCCGGCGATGGAAGTCAAGTAGGGATAACACCGTAAGGAAGCATATGGATGCGGTAAACTATATGAAGGCACAAAAATGTAAAGCTGAGCCACGCTCCTGTGCATGTCTGCATCTGATCAGGACACCACAAAGAACTCATGTACTGGTGGAACATTTGGCAGTAAGAGAGATTCATCAGGAGTTGAAAAAAATCTACAGTATATTTCTGTTTATTTAACAGGGTCCGTATAGATAAACATTGTTCTATACGAATAAGCAACAGATGAATCCCTGGTTAGAATTATTTTAACCATATAATTTAATACAGTTAAGCATAATTAACCGTTTTGCAGCAAAAGAGTCTGCTCTTCTGTTTCTTGTATATAGAGGGCTCCATAGATGAGCAATAACATTATAACCACTAACAGATGATGTCAATAATGTTTTATTATGTAGTTAGAACAGCATCTCTCAGTGAGCTATATTGTGCAGCAAGTGAACATTTTGTCCTCAAAATTGATGTGAAACGGAAAATGGGCCAGAGTAAGGTTCAGAGCGATTTTGAGCAGAGCCAAATGGATATAGCTTTTGGGTCAGGGTATATCCAAAACTGGAATTCTTGTGGAGTCTTCCCGGTCTGCAGTGGTAAGTGCCTACTAAAAATAGTTTGAACGACAACCAGTGAAACAGCAACAGGGTGATGGGCGTCCAAGGCTTGTTGACAAGAAATAATGATCAGCCCCTGCTGACCAATGCAAAACAAACTACCGTAGGTCAGATGAAAAGATGCAGTAACATTTTTTGTCAGAAACAACTTTAGAGAACATTTATATATAAATTAATACTTGAGGTTCACCAATCAATTGGCCGGCTGATCGATCGGCGCCAGGAGGCTTATTTATTTTTCTCATTAAGGCCGAATCAGTCCCGCTTACACACATGCGCTGCACACACACGCCAAGCATGAACTACCATGGTTACAAACATCTCACTAGCTTGGAAATCTTTCACTGTGAATGAAAAAAAAAAAGCTCGACATTTTTAACACCAGGAGGGCCAAAATAAGCAGTGGAGGAAGAACCAGGGAAAGGTTCAGGACAATTAACTTAATCAGACACTTAAAAATTACTCACTCCGAGGAATATGCCAAGTTTCTAGAAGCTAACGTTGGCGGAGCGGCTAAAGCTAGCGAGAGCGCGGAGCCAGAAAAGAACCCTCTGTGTGTATGTATGTATGTACACGTCAATTATGTTTTGAAAACTTTCAAGAAAATCGGTATCGGCATCAGACTTTATAGAAGTCAATGATCGTTGATCGGTAAAGATAATGCAACCAGCGCGCCTGTATTTAATACATGAATGGTAAGAATTTGTTGCTCTTGTCTATATTAGTTACAAAAGCCCATTCTTTATAAGACAAAGGAAGTAAATCTAGAATGAATCCTGTGTAACAATCCATTTGAAAATTGCTCTTTAATGGAGTATTTGATTTGTTTTTTTTAATCGAAGTAAGGAATGTCAACCATAAAATGATCAAGAACTTTTTTTTTTTCAGATAGATATACTGCACTCAGCATATAATACCATCAACTTATATTTCCGGGGCGGCTGTAGCTCAGTAGGTAGAGCGGCCATCTCCCAATCGAAAGATCGGAAGGCAGCTGTTTCAAACCCCAGCAGGTCTACATGTCGTAGGGAGCTTCAGCAAGTATTTGAAACCCCAGCTCCCTGGGCCGCCCACTGCTCCTTCAGGGTTGGGTCTAATGCAGAGAAATAATTTCACTATGTTTTATAACGTATGGCTGTATGTCATTAATAAAGGATAAATTATTATTATTTCCTCACATGTTTTGGCTAAAAAAATAAGATTGGCTAATTTTAGCAGTTATCATTCTATCATGTTTTACAAAGTTTTAATTACATTATCTAACCTGAGACCTCATTATTAGTGATTGAAGACTTATGTCAGGGTTGGCAGGGCCTTTAAACAACAATTAAAGCACCTCTTGTTCAATTCAATTTGAGATTTCATGTATCACCAGGGACCATCTTGCATTCATCATCACTCTGTGCTGCCCCAACAGCAACACCAGGACTCCCTGTAGTGTTATGACCCCATACTAAATGTTGAAAAGGTCTGTGCTACTTTGCTAAGGCACAATGGATCCATCTTTTGTCTCCACGCAGTTATTACATTGCACCAAACAGTCCTCGAAAAATCGTTCCAAATGAAAGTGACGAAAGGATAAATACCAGACTATTTCGATTCTGAGAAGTATTTGCCACTTGAGATGGTAACAACCATGACAACAACATCAGGAACCCCGTGGAGGAATGTTCCTTCACAGGATTTTGTTATGAGCATCTTGTTACCGGGTTCAACCAGCTCAATTTAGCTTGCGGTATTCCGTATGGAAAAGACGGCAGAAATAGCAGTCGCCCTACGAAGATGCTTGAGACACTTGACTTGTGAATGTTGCTAAGCTTAAATCTCACAAGAAAACATGAGAACCAGACAATTTACAGCACACGTTTAAGTGAATTAGTGAAAATATTTTTTGTTTCTATTTTTAAAAATAATCATAAGCCCATATTACCATTAAGGGTACAATTTCCAACCAAATAATACCTCCACTAATATATTTCAGACTGTTTAAGGGTCTCAGACCACATCATATATAGGCTCTAAATTCCTCTAAATCTAAAACACATGATTTGAAAAAAGGTCACTGAGTGGAATTCCTGTTGGCTTGGAAATGGATTTGAGCCATACAGACAGAAAAACTAGCCATGCCGCCCAGAAATATTATGCCGTTGTTGTAGCAACAACCCTGACCACAACAATGTCGGCCACTGGACTGGGGTGTTCTCTGAGGGGATGCGAGGGATTTCATGGATTTTGTGTCTTTGTGTTCATGTTTGTGTAAAGATCAGTGTGTCTCGGCACGTCCTGAACGGCAGAAAATAGACTGAGGATTTGAGTTCCATCTATCTCGTTCTAGCAGATCTGTCACACGTAAGTGAAATGGAGACATTTACTATGCCCTGATGTACAAATATAGACCAAAGTTGAAAGGAGGGATTCGTGTGTGTTCTGGATTCAGCTACTAGATCTACCGGATTATATTTAAATGTCTCAGTAGAACTGACACAACATGAAGGATGCAGCTCAACTATAGGCATCCAAATGAATTACAGTAAACATTGAAGGAACTTGGTTTACAGACACTTGTCATGGCAACACAAAGGACAGAAAACCCACTGCTTAGTGGTGTGCCATGTACCGTCTACAATGACATCTTTGCGGTGGTTCAAATGATGTGGGAGCTGACATTATCGAGTATGTCACTCACTTTTGCCTAAACCAATCAAACACACATGTGTTTTTAGTGCATCCAGTCATTGCTTCATGAAGTCTAGTAGGATAAACTACTGTTCATTTGCAAAGAGAGTGTAAGCAGTGTGCAACTGGTCACAGCACCACAAAGTCAAGAAATAATGACTGAAGCATGAGGGAACAAACATCATAAGCAAACATAGCAAAAATACCTACAGCCTCGTCATCCAGACTTAGCTGCAAGATGTTGGTCATCCTCGTTTACACAGCAGTGATTTGGGTTCAAACGGCTAGCTTTTGCTCAAACGAGTGGTTGCCGTTACACACTAACTTATTTCATCATCTCTGAACTCATCAACTGAACCTAAACCATCCAAATTACGAAATGTTCAGAAACACACTCGGCAGACTTTGATAAATGGCGCGACATAACAAATGCTGCCACAAATTACATTTCAAAAGAAATGCAAGGTTTTTCCTTGAACGTTTCAATTTAAAGTGAACAGATAAAAATACACATACCCCTTACAGATGTTTCCACTGATATCGTTAGAGGGCAATGATATATCTCATTAACAAGAGATGACGTAGCACAATATAAGTGCTATACAATCGTTTTTTATCTATATCAAAAACCATTTTTTTGTCAATGTAGCAAAACACTAAACGAGTTTTACATACTTCATAAAACGGTGCTTTTACATGTACTACTATGAGTCTAATGATGCCTGGTTTAGACTTTAAAACGTTCTGGTAGTTGCCGATGACTTCTTTCTATCTGGCCCAAAATGACACCATTGTCAAAGACATAAATATCGTGGAGTCAGAACCTTGCCTTACATGTCGTGTCGACGTGTTAGACATATTAGCTCGCTAGCTAGTCCATCAGTAAGCACTGTGTGTTAATAGTTAACTAAAAGTGACTGTCACAGCAAATTTATGATCTGAACATGTGTCTAAGGCATCTGAAGATAAATGAGATTGAATTGCAAGTGACAACAACAAATCAGGGTTTGATGGCTGATTAGAGCGACCACTGAACAACCCAGGGGTGGGAGGTAAGTGTGAAGGACGGCTGCAGAAACTTCTGCAAGATGGAATTCATTTCACAACTCAATGAGTTGTTGAAATAAAATAGTGTAAATGAATCTATTCCTCTGCAACTTCAGGTGCTTCAGCAACACTTTCAAGGAAAACTCAATTTTACATTTTTAATCAGTAAAATAAATACAGTACATGTGTAAACACAAGTGTATTTAATTGCATTATTACAATTAGAGACACTGGAAATTAGGAGTTTAAATAAGGATCATTTTGGAATCTGTTGACACTATTTGTTTACACCACAATGAGTTAATCCGTTGTTAAAATTGAAAACAGGCATCCACACAATTTCTCAGCGCCCAATGTGACGTCATCTAATTGCTTATTCTGGATGAACAAAACCCAAACAGTAAATTCAGTCTTATTTAATGTAAAACAGAGTAAGCAGCGAGAGGTAAATGAGAGAACAACCGTGTTCAAACACACAACAAACTGGCCGCAGCTCTACAACAGCAGCGAGGAAAATGCTTTGAGGACATTTATGAGATCGCATTGACGCGTAAATTGTAAGCAACACTGTTCATCCCAGAATAGCAGCGACAACACGTAACCACAGTGGATGACTGCCGATTGATAAGATCAAGTCTAGCATAACCAGAGACGCCTGTGAAATTCTGCCAGATGGTGTGGAGTTCTGCAAATGGCCTTGTGGCTTCACACAACATCACATGCAGGCCCAAAGACAACATCCAGACTGTGTCTGTGGTAAAATGAAGAAAAGAATGGAGCAATCGACAAGCTTTTTAGAGCTTGGCGTGGGGTTTTCAAGACCACTCAGTCTTTAAGCTAGAATTATGTTAGTGGTAATGGTGAAACAACAGAACAGACTAGGCCAGTCTTGAAAAAGGCTGAACAATTAAAAAAGCATCTGGTTCTGTCACCAGAGAAAAATCCGACCATAAAAACCAAAACGAATTTTTCCCGAGTTGTGAAAATCATTTAAGATGTTTAGATTTCTGGGTAACATTGCACAGGGAAAAACAATGTTGTTTCATGATTTAGTTGCATTTTAATCCACTCATGTCTAGGAGTCTTGGATTTATTAGATGATTATCTGCAGCTCTGATTTGTGTAACAAAGGAAATAAAGGGCCCGTGGTCTGTAAGCAGCTGACAGGATCTCTGGACAGAGATTAAAGATACAAGGCACCGACAGAGCTACAATAACTAATGTTGAAGTCTCCACTCGCTGCTTGTGTGTGACCGATCTTGTGTATCTGCGGTTGGGAATGTGTGTGTGGTAAAAGAAAAGAGAAAGTCGTGCAGGAGGATTAGGCTCGATTGGACTTTCAGGACTCCTGGCGGGTGTAGGATCTAATCTGGACATGCTGCATCTGGGCTCCGCGAGGTATGGCTTACTGTAACAAAGGCCTGGCTAATGAGGGCCAGGGCACAGATTGCTCTTACTCCGCATTCACACCCATAAAGCCCTTCTTCATCCAGTCCTCAGGGGGTACCGGGGAGGTATGCACCCACATTCAGCAAACCAGGAAGGGTAGGACACTACCAATTGCTGATCAGGCAGATATTGGAGATTGATCTTTTCCCAGACTCAGTAAAATGATCCAATAATGGAGCCAGGTATAACAAATGACAGCTGATTATATTATTGAAATGCTTCTTGCCAATACAGCAGAAGCAGGAGAGTCAGACTTTATGTCCCAAGGCAACAAGAAGAAACGGAGAAAGCAAATTAGGAGAAAGAAAGGCTGTTTGTTTGGGAAAACTATAAAAGGTCTGCTTAGAGTAATTTAAGAAATAAAAATATGAAGGCCTGGCAAGCTTTCTAATCTAGATGATTTAATGAGAGAAGAAACTACAGCAACAACAGAAAAACACATCCTAATATGGTTCCAGGAAGTTTTAAGTCTTTGGATGAGCTGAAACAATCAAGTATTTATTAGAGTGTCAACGATTGATATTTTTATACTCACCACAAATGACTACAATAAGAGTACGACAGTGTCACATGAATCTTTCAGTCCCTTCACCTTCCCATCTTAATAGACAGGTTCAGCTTCCAGCTTAGGCTTTGAGTTTAAGCCCATTGTTTAGCTGCAGACATGCAGCTTCAATACTTAGGTTTACTCTAACCGCTTTAGCTGCCACATTTTCGGTCAACGCAGGAAGCTGTTTTCGTCAAACAGCACTTAAAATCCCCCAATGTGAAATTGAGATGAAACGATATATCACGAAGATATCACACAGGTCTCTTATGATCAGCTTTTAAAAAAAATCATTTTATGATACCGATTAAAACAAGAATTATGAGCAAGTAAATAATCAACAGTGCTCCTTCACAATAGAGCTTGTTGGCAAACAAGGCTTCGCAGATAATAAACATGTTTGTTGCAGCCCTGATATGTTGAACTGATGAAGTAAAACTTTATTATAGCCCAATTTCTACCGACGTCGGTGTCCAATGCACTGGAGGACAATCAGAATTTAATAGCTGCATACAATTATCCTCCTGGAGAACTGCAGATGAATGGATATCATACAAATTGCCAAAAGTTTAATATTGGCTCATTAAATAAATACCAAAGATCTAAATTTCACTATTAAACAAAGTAAAATACCTTCCTACAAGTACTGCTGAATCTACAATAAAACCTCATTTTCAGATCCTCTATCAGTATAAAATGAGTGCATTTTCTCACACATGCCTTTATCGTGAGGAAAGAGCTGGCACCAACTTTCTGTTCATTTAAAGACTTATCCAACATATCTCTTGCTGCAGCTACTCCAAAAGCTACCACTTTGACTCCCCGTGAGTCACGCTCACGACATGTTTGTTAGCCACTGTATCACTTCTCTTCCACTGGCAAAAACAACAATCCAAATTCAGTTTGCTATGGAGACCATGTGTGTGGAGCAGACGAGAAACACAGGACAGAACCAAACTCCAGCAGAAGAAATGCAGGGGATTTCCTCCGTGATGGAGCTGTGGCTGCAGAAAGGAGAGGGTGTGTTTTGAACACTCCAACCAAAATCTACAAGGGAAGACAAAAGCCCCCCCAAACCCAGGAGGGGGTGGTTGCATGAGCTTGGTGTACTAGTGAGCTCCCCAGTAAGGGAGCACTGCTAGGTCTGGACAATTGTCTCCAGAGGTCCCTTGACACTTACAGACAAATGTCTCTGCCAATCAAGCATTCAGGGTCCTGCTCATTCACTCCTCAGCAGCTGCTCTCAGACAGCGGAAAAAGGAGCAAATACTTTGTGATGACAGCGCAACCCCTCCCAGCCTCTAGAGTAAAAAAAAAATAACCCTCTGGTTCTGTTTGTGATTAATTATTGCATCTCTTCCTCACATTGACAGTTTCCCTCGGGAAATAGCCCATAGCTGAAAAGAGGTAGAAGGAGATATATCCCTGGATCACATGAATGTGCTAATGAAGATTGAAATATTCTCCTGTCAAACTGACAGTGAAGCCAGCCGAGCCTCATCTGTGAGGTCAATATCTGAGGTCAGCATACAGTATCTGAGCCGCCTTCAAAAACCTGCCTCAGTGAAGTGCTGATTTAACTTTTGGTCATTTAAGAATGATAATGCTTTTCAAAATACGGAATATCAAGATGAATAATAAGAAAATACAAAACAATGCTCCTATATTATAAGTCGCTCACACAGGACAGACAAAAAGGAATCAAAATCAATCCATTAGAGCCTGAGAGTCCTCATATATGGATTCCCACCTTCCTCCGAAGCTACACGTTTAGTCTGGCTGTGTTACATAAACTACCTCCTCAGAGGAGCAGGATCATGAGGGGCCAGGCTCAAGACGCTGTAGGATGATGCAGCAGCATCCCACAGGACCTACAGGATGGGTCCCAGCTTCAGCACCAGGCTCAGCTGTGATCACTGACGACAGGACGTTCACATCCGGAGTCTTTGTTTTCTCCTCATCAAGGGGAGTAAATCAGCTTTTTTTTGAGGATGGGGGGCATGTAATCAACCATCCCCCGCTGTAATTACGCATATGGACCCGCTGACTGAGTTCAGTCACCGAACAGTGTGAAATCATGTGTTTTGAAGAGAAAAATGAATTAAAAATACATTTAAAAAAACTAAATAAAGACTAAATTCAACAGGTGAAGTCATGTCCTCCTGGGCAAAATGAAACACATAGTATAATCCCTCCCCAGTGGTTAAAAAAGTCACTGCAAGAAGGTTGTGGGTTCAAATCCATCTGGTGACCTGAGGCTTTTCTGTTTGGAGTTAGTAGCATGTTCTGTGGGGGTTCCATCCGGGAACTGAATGGATGGATGGATGGAGGTGGGAGTTTGAAATGATCCTGGTATTGATTTAAATCGTATTTCCCAACCATCAACAGTCCAGTGGAAGAAAGTGGTGTTATACTCACAGCAGCACATGTGGACTTGAAACCCCCAGCTTCAAGGAGAAATGTTGAGTGGGCTACAGATCATAAGGTCACATGGACCTAGATTTTTATCATTTACCAACCTTTAGTCGTCAGCGTTTAGACCAGCCCAACCAACGCTGACTCATGTAATATCTATTTTTGCCCTTATTATAAGTTAATAATAATAATTAACAACAAATGAACGGTCAATAATGCAACAATGCTATGATGTGTTACATGATTGGCAGCCTTCTGCTGAGAGATTCCTGAATATCATGTGAAACAAGCTGTGGACTTCATCCACGCTGCCAACTGTGTTCTATTTCTAGTGTCAGCACTGCAGGAACCACTTTTAATAAACTTAACGTTGGCAGCTCTCACCTACCAAATATATTAACACCAGGCCTGTTTTAGCAGTGATCTTAACTGCGGAGGCAGGTGTTGTGTGACCAGGGATTAAACTGAGAGCAGTCTTCATGAATGGGTCAGGATTAACACGCCAGGCACAATGTTTACGTGTCAAAGTCAATCTACAGGGTGTAAAAAAACATAAGTAATGCAAGATTCACCTTACAAAGGATACCGCTATTCCACCCAGTCCCCGCCCAACACCATCAACCATCCATAGCTGGAAATTCCATTCAGCATTAATCGACCAGTCAGTGAGACAAACACCTGATTCAAGACGCGAGGCTATTAAAATGCAAGCGTTGGACGTATAGGCAAGACTGTCCGCCCTGAATGTAAACTGAGTCACTCAGACTTTCCAGTTGGCTGAAAAGGCCCCTTTAAGAAAGTGTGACATAGCCACACAGCCAGTGTGTGCTTCATAAACATCCCATATAGCAGCGGGGTAAGTTGATCTTGGAATTCCCTTGGCTGAGGTTTGAGGTTGGACTGCTGCACACTCCGGGGAAAGCAGAAGGGTGGAGGGTCCAGTCATTCCAGATGCATACCTGACTGATGCTGAATTTTGGTCTAAGCGGTGACAGCATGAATCGTTCACATGCATTTATCTCAGTGGAGCATAATGAAATAAAATTCATTAAAATGTGCGTTAAAAAGGTGATAAAACAGTCCGGTTGGTAAGCACAGCTTAAAATCATTTAGTAACTATTAGTGCATTCATGGAAGCAGACTAGTTTAACGAATGACTCACAAATAATGACTTTTACTACATGAGCAATCAAATAAGGAGATTAGTGAAGCCAAAAGTGAGCCGGTTCCCCTTCCAGCATTTAAAACTTGTTTTATTATTGCTGGGATTAGATAACAGATGACTAGAATACCATAAGGGAAAAAAAGAGCCATGTGTTTTCTTCTGCTTATCCAGGGTTGGGTCATGGTGGCAGCAAGCTAAGAAGGCTATTTCAGACATCCCTCTCATCAGCAACACCCTCCAGCTCATTTAATCTAAACAGCCTTGTAGCTGACAGATGTTTAGATAAAACAAAATACAACGTAACCTTCTATAAAAGACAAATAAGGGTATGAACCTCTGAAGGTGTCCCAATTCTGATTTTTTTTTTTTGTTCAAACTATTGACATCATTCTGCCCAGCAACCCTCTCCAGCTCATCCTGGGTGATACCGAAGCGATAGCAGGCCAGATGAGATATACAGTCCCTCCAGCGGGTTCTGGGTCTAGCCAGTGTCTCCGACGAATTGGACGTGATTGGATAACCTCTAAAGAGAGGCGTCTTTGATGCATCCTGATCCCGATCAGATGCCCTGAACCACCTCAACTGGATCCTTTTTCATGCGCAGGAGCAACGGCTTCACGCACCTTATCTCTAAGGCCGATGCCAGCCAGCCTAAGAAGGAGGCTCCTTCTGGCAAAGACTGATGGGACTCACTCTCAGGATTGAGACAACAATACTGAGACACTCAAGTATATCAATATTATGTTACACTACTTCCAGGTATCTCAAATAGTGCTCACACTGTATGCAGTGCTGAATGGATTCTTAAACCAACTGAAGTAGACAGAAGGCAGAGACTTACGTTTCACCAATTAAAGTAAATGATTAATTGCATCAACCAATTATCTAGCTGAAATGCTACACAAAATGTTTCACACTTACCAATTCCAGCTTTCACATGTGATATTTGTCAGACAGTTCATTTAAGAATTATCGACACCACTAATCCATCATATTCAACATCAGGTCTACAGACGTGCAGAACTCTACAGCGAAGAGAAGAAGCAACTTTGCTGCTTCCACACTGAAAATACTGAACGTGTCATCTCCTGCATCCAGCTCCAGTTATTTTGGCTGAATGGTGAAATATTCACAACTGCCATTCAAAATTCATAAGCATCAGCACAGATGCTGACAAATTCTAAAAATACTCTTTACAGCGTAATGGAGTATGAAATATTCATCTCGATAAAAGCTCTCATGCCATGTCTGGCGTTTTCGTGTTTATCTCTCTCACGTGCGCCGGCTGTAGCATGTGTTTCAGCTATTGTGTGCCGCAGAATGCTGCAGCCAAAACACCAGCTGCTATTCTCTCCAGTGTAGAAACTCGTTACACAGAATAGAGGGCTCACTCAGAGCTCTGCAGAGGGAGGATCACTTTCACTGACTCTAAGTTTTTAAGGCTCTGACTTCTGTCACGTTTTTTCTTTTAATACATTGAGGTGATTTGTCCGAGAACAGAAAATGAATCAAAAAAAACTGTTCAGATTCTTTAAGTTCAAGGAATTTAATAAATAAAATTGCCAAGGTGTCTTTGTCCCGCCCTCTTCAGTTTGAACGTGTGCAAAACGCTTCATATAAGTTTCATATCATTTTATGTGGAAAATAAATAGTTTTTTGTCTGTTGAACAAACAAGGAATTTGAAGGCATCACTCTCTATCCTAGGAAATGACATTTTTTTTATTGTTTTACGACTCGCCGTCTTCCCCTCAAAGATTTACTGCTCTATGTTTTATGAATATGCTGGATATATTCTGTTCTTTTCCATTTTAAAGACTTGAGATGCTGATGCCACGGCGTTCATGCTAAGGCATTCAGCGGACTGTAACAGATTTGGTATGGGACCAATCTGGTATTGGTTATGAGGAGAAGTGCTCTGCACCGGAGCCAACACTGATGAGGGATGTGAAACACGCCCTTTAAACAACACAGACATACACAACCCTCAGCTGACCAAGAGCTGTAAATGACACCTCTTATGATCCAGCCAGAGAGAGGGAATGTGAGGGAGAATGAAAGAATGAGAATGAGGGAAAATGAGACAAACAGACAGAAAGACAGAAAGTGATAGGAAAAGTCCAAGAAAATGTGTGGTCGGAGTCACAGTGGATACCCGTAGTCAGGGAGGAATGAAGGTCTTTGAAAAACGCCATGGTACTTTCCTCTGTTTGCACATGGCCTGAGCTGGAGCACATGCAGCATTGTAGATCTACCCCCCCTCCTCCTCTCTTCACTTCCTTTCATCTTTCGTTCCTGCCAATGGGTGCGTCCTCTGAACTCCCCCCTTTGAGAAGACACCCTTTGCTGCATTTCATCAAACCTCTGACTTTAAAATTAGAGGTTCCATCAATTCAGATGTTGATATTTATGCCCAGAAACTCATTGAAGTCATGCTGCATCCAAACAAATGGATTAGGGTGGCGTTTGGATGTAAAGACTCTGAACTGAAAAACTTCAGATCCGGTTCAACGGGTTCAGCAGAATGTCCAATAACTAGATCAGCTACCAACAGAGAAATACCCAAGAATTACTTTGGTGATTATGAATTCATTACTAATTCTAAAGAAAAAAATAATTTCTGCTCCTGTGGACGGACCATAACCCCCAGTCATTGGTGAATGATAGAGTTCAACTATGTGTTATAACGTCAAAATAATTAAATAGAATAAACCAATTATGAGAATTGAACATTTACGACTTAGGAAAAGCCTGTGTGAGTTTTGTCAGCAGTTTTGTCAGCAAGAAATAATAAAGCAGAATAAATAGTAACGATGTACTGTAAAAAGTTGTGAATGAACAGGGATAAATATTCAAACAATAACATTTTAAAACATCACATAAAAACCAGACTGGGCTATGCTATAAGAGATTACAATAATATACCTAGTAAACAAAAAGCACAAAGATGGAGATAGTGGTCTTCACAGCTGTTGTGTCTGAGATCATTAAATACATTACGATGAGTGGAATCATTCACTTGGCTTTTATCTTCTTCGTCATGTCTTTAGATAGCTGTTGAGGCCTGCTATGAAATCAAATACATTTATTTGGGTTCGGACAGTTTTTCAGGTAAAACAAAACCTTTGAGATGATTTGGACCCTGGAAATTGATGTCAATCTTTTCTGGCATTTAATAGGTCAGAAAACAAAACCACCAATTGCTAAAATTGATAATCGAAATTGTAGTTTTTGTTGTTTTTTTTCACTTTTTCTTTAATCTCTCTCCTCGTCTGAGCTGCTGTTTAATGTCAGATGGTGCTTCTCACTGAGGCCAGTCAAGGTTCTGGACCTGAGGATTGGGATAATGGGTGGGAACAACTGACTGACTCATAAGAGGCTGGATATAGTGAAATTTAAAAAAACTGATGCAAAGGGTCAATGTCCTGAAAAGAAAAGTGGCGTCAGGAGAAGTGAGTGAGATAAGGCATTGAATTCGGAGTGAAGTAATGAGATACAGAAAATCTGAGCGTCTCCAGAGATTTTGGTCAGAGCATAGCTGTTGTGGGATGGCCATTCAGGGCTGGGTTCAAGAGAGTTCATGTAACCTGGTGCAGGCACATAAACGGACGTGGAATTTATTCAGGGCGAGGCAGGTATGACCCAACAATCAGGTCCTGTATTAGCGTCTTCTGGCAGGGCACTAACGTCACACGGTGGAGAATAGTTCTGGGGCTGCATGATGTCTGACGGCTTGTTCACAAGTAGCCAGACGTGTGATGTATTGACATGTTGAGTGAAAAGCTTGACTCGTTCACACAAGCATCAAACAGGATCAGAGTCTTCTTTGAGTGTTACCCCGAGCTACACTTCCTCTACCTGATGACATCTGAGGCTCCTTAAAGCAACGACAGTCCGAGCATTCCTTAAGCCTGCTCTGTATGTGTCTGTCCCACACAACCCAGTTATGTAATGAGGACCTGGGCCAGATGAGCGGAAGAAAAGACTATTTAACTCAACGCCTCTCTCGCTGCAGACTGCATCAGCTCAGCCATTCTCCACTGGAATGTTTTCCTCCCATGTTTGCCCATGGTGACCGAGACACCCAAACTAAAAAGCAGTGGAATCAGTGTCTTTGTCTGGCTGTACTCTCCGCATTTCGGGGAAATGCGGAAAGTTGACTGATTAGTAAATCTTTAGGGGTACTTACTGATTGATTTGCTGTTACATACACAATTTAAATGCCAAAGGGTTAAAAATGCAGTCATTGCTGCATCTTAAGAAGACAATCAGAATTACACAAAAAACCCAATGAAAAATGTTCAACATAAAATGTGTGGCAAATGTTTTTAATGTGGTTTAATATAAAAACGTCATAATAAGCTATGAGCGGCCTGATGGCATGACGGATGATAGTTTACATAATGGCGTGTTTCTTGACTCGTTTATAAGACTGTGAGATTTTTTATTCCTACTTCTTCTATTAAACATGTTTAGAAAATACACTCTATAATACAACCTTTATCAAGACACGATGATAAGATGACGCTATTAAATAATCTATTGCTCCACCACATAGCTGCTCAATTACAAAAACTCTATCCTGACGCCAAGTTCGTACGTCTGCTCACCAGACGCTTTCTTTCATACATCATCTCACAGAACTCACGTCAAGTGAATAATTACTTTTTCCTGCGTCTACTCCGGTCATTCTGTTTTGAATGCATGATTTCTACACATATAAGAAATTAGAATGTAGAAGAAGGTGATATTATGAGCAATTTGTAAAGCTGGGCCAACCAATCAACTGTTTATCTCCACCTGAGGAGGAACGGAAACACTATACTCTGACGGACTAAGATGTTTCATATTGATCTATCCTTCTAGTCCAGTTGGTGCAGATTTGTTTTCACATTCCAAACTCTCACTCAAATGTTTAAAAAAGCAACACGGCCATCACTACTGACACGCTACTTAAAGGAGTGGGAGGACAACAGAAACACTTTCTGCTGAAATGAGACATGACCAGTGAAGTTCTTTACTCCAAATCTATTTCAACTGAATAAAAGTAAAAAGTAGGTTAGTCAAGTTTATGAGGCCTTAATGTTCGAGACTAATTTGAAAACCTTAACTTGTTATTTTTTGTTATATGCAAGATAATCAAATCATGCATATTGACCGTAATGTTCCTGTCATTTTGGCACGACTTACACATGGGCGTATTCAATGTAGAAAATATAATGACTCAAGAGACATTCATTTCATTTCATTTTCAAAAGCCTTCAGATGGATATTTAGATGTCTGATAACAGAGTGTCAGCTATTGGAGCAGATGCCTTTCATAGAGTGAAACTCATGCAGATGCATGATGTGCATTGTAACAACTGCTTTGTATGTGTTTCAGCTAAGTCCCCTGTAAAATAGCAATTTCAAGCAAAATACTTCAAACACAGCAGAGAAGAATGGTCAGAAAGCCTCTAATGGTCAAGAAGAGGAGGCAATCATCCAGGATCTAGCCATGCTTCGGAATTAAAAATCTTAGCCATGCTAACATCTGATGAATATGACAGGCTCGCACATTTAGAAGCACTAATGGAGCCACTCAGGGACCGTTACCACCCTATCATCTGACAAATATAAGTTATATATGTGACAAGCAGTCCCCAAGAATGTTTACTGATGGGATGAAGAAATCATCAAAACACTAAATTTATCATGCATTTGTTTAACTCCTGTAAAAATATGTTTAGTCTAAAACTTACGGTATTACGGTGATTAATTCACCTTCATTTTTCAATCGATTACGACAGTCTTCGAGTAAAAAGGTGTGTAGCGGTAAATGAAAAATAACTGTTTGTTTTTATTGTTGTTCTAAAACTACATCGGCTAATACACAGTTTGAAAGAAGTTAGAGGGCATTGTTAAATGTGCACGAATCAGTCCTCCTATCTGTGGTGCCTCTTTAAGACCACCAGCTAAAGCCCATTACAAGCTCTGCTGCACAAATATATCCAGATCCAGATAGTTTATTATGATAAATATTACCTCAGCAGTAATGGAAACAAACCCACATTCTAAATATTTGGAATCACGGCAAGCACTAAAGAGAAATATTTAAATCCTCACTACTTTTCTACCTTTGACAGGATCCTCGCCTTGGAGAGATGATTGAAAATAAAGCCACATGTGGTTAACATCCACAACGTGCAATAATAAACACAAATAAACACAATCTGCCTCCTAAAGAAACACCGACTATCCAAGAGCAACAAACGAGTCCTAGAGGAAGGAGGATAAAACTTTAAATTATCCCAGACAGGAACATGAAATAACTTTCAAACAGGCCCGGGATGATTGCATGCACTTGTGGAACAAAAAGGTGTCCAGAAGTGTGACTCAGCAGCCATTGTTTCCTCTGGGATGTGGCACATGTGTGGGCTTAAATATTGCTGCATGAAGGAAAGGGAAAGTGCTGCTCGTGGTGGTGGGACTGCGTGGCCAGATTGAAGGCCAGATGGCGTCACCAGTAAACCCAACCAGGAGGGGGAAGTGTGTGAGTTTGTGTCGAGCAGTAGAAGAAGTCAGGGATGGTGATGGGGTTGAGTTGGAGCTCCAACTCTGTTTCTAATCATATGTGGAGAAAGTGTCGGAGGTGAAGGCCCCGTTTACAATACAACACACTGTTTTAGCCATAAATGTTAACGTTAGTTCTTTACCTTTCAAACATGTTCTCTGCTAAGGTAATTTTATGAAACAAAAACTATCCTCCTTAACAAGGATCCACAAAAATGACTGAAAAAGCTGTAGTTCTTATGCCAGACCAGAAGCTGGTAGCAAGACAGAAGAACAGTAAAGGTTTGGCATAATCCAGTTTGCTGAAGGAGCGTTAATAAATTCCACTGAGTCTGGAGCTAATTGGTTTTGTTGTTGGTTTGTCCACCCTGCAGGTTATTGGTCTGAAACCCAAAGAGACATGTGAGGTGGACACATGTGACATCATCAAGATGCGTTTTGCCAGTTTACCCTGAGACTGTAAGTGGCATTTTCAAAAAATTACACACAGGGACCTGTTTTCAAAACATTTGCGTTTCAGGCCCCAAAAACACTTTTGACATTTAAGTTTAATTTTATGCGAGAAAAATAAATACATTGGAATAAAGTTTGAAGGTCAAGGTTAAAGGTGGAGGGTCGTTTGTAAGTAACACCAGATGAGGCACTTTAACCTGACAGGAGCCATGAGCAGATGAAGCCATTGTTTCATAATGAAACATTTCTGCCGTCTCAAATCCGGCAGGTGAATTAATTAACGACTTAAGATTTACAAAACTTGAAGAATTTCTGCTACCACATAAGAAACCAGAAAATGTCATAAGTTTGTACACAACAAAGGTGTTTTTAATATCATATCTGGCTTCCGATGACATTGAAGGCGTCTCAGGTCCATCCTGGACATCAAACCGATAGGATTTGTTTTCTTTTTTTTAAAATTTGTTGCTACAAGTGTATCCTCCCATAAAAACTACTATCACATCAGAGTAAAGGGTTTCCTTTCTCTAACCTATTTGACTCCTTTGCCAGCGAGCAAGCAGAGATAACAGATGAAAAGCAGCTGTGGCGATCAAACGAGCTGTTCATATCCTATCTAGGGTGCATGGATCATCTTTTAAGTGGCTATCAAGCTGCCAAGTGGAGCTAATAAGAGGGCCGGAGATTGTTGACAGGGCAACAAGTCCTGATTAAATGGCTGGCAAGGAGAAAGTGTAAGGAGTAACAGAGAGAGAGCAGCGAGGAGAGACATCAAGTGTGGATAAGTTTAGGACAGCATGGCAGTCTTAAAGCCAAAGCAGCAACCATCAATGGATGCCCAGCATTTACCCAACAAGTGTAACTATACTAATCTTTTTAGGAGAGGTGAGATTAGCTGCCAACTTCAGCGAACCGTACTCAGTCAATCCCATTGACAAGAATGTTCCACCAACACGGCAGGAATAGTGGCAGAAGTCATTCTATAGCCCTGATCGGCTGTATGATCCCTTCACGCGGTGAACCAGCTAAAACACCTCAACTCCAAGGTACATTTCGAACTAAAGTGCATTTGACGGAATAAGTCTTCAAAATCCGGTTAGAAAATGTATTTTGTGTGAACTAATGAGTGACTTAACCTTACTCTCTACACTTTTCAAATTGTTTTGCAAATCGAGGATCATGAGGTAAGCTCATCCTGACACATTTTGGTACTAAATTGCATTCTAAGTATTGGAAGTAGGATTCTCTGCGCTGGGGAAGTGCTTTGAGGAACGACTCAGCACTATGTAATATCCCATTCCATTCAAAATATGTGAGGCTCTCCCAGACGTTTCCTGCAGTGCGGATGTGTTGTGACCTTCACCCGGGGAGTGCGTCCTGTGAGTATTAACCCAACAGACCTGTGCTGAGAATGAGGCACCGTCGGTCCCTGTAACATGAGACCTCATCAGTCAGTGGGAGAGGTGACAAGGAGGGGGACAGGAAAGGGGAGATTAGTATTACAGTATCCAGGTAACAGTTGTAAACACTGTCAAACTAATAATGAACATGGAGTGAATCGACATACTGACAAAAACCCACAATGTTTTAGTCAAACATCTGAAGACATGGCATTACTTTGCTTTTTTATTGCATGTCATGTGCTGTTTGGGCTGCTAAACAGACAGAGTGAGTATTACACCTGCCAAAAGAATTCTTGCTAACATATTTCAGCCTTGGATTGGACGCACATTATCCTTTAACAATCTTTTAGTGCTCTCCCCCAACTTCCCAAGTTAGGACGTGTGTGGTGCGGAACAGAAATGATGCTAGTACATCCATGAGGTCTCATATGTACTCTGATTACACATGCCTTACAAAGATGTGCAGATTCTGCACATATTTTGCCGTATAACCACATTTGCATGACGAAGACTCTCTGCCCTGAGTGAACTCAACATTAGAGACGTGTGAGGAAAAGAAAGACTAAAATGCAATATACACCTACATCTTTCCTGTACTTACTGCTACGGCACGTCCTGCATTGACGCTCTCCAAAAGCACACAGTGCTCTTTTCAAAACACACAGTGTTCGGTCTGGTGATGGAAAATGTTAGCTAGTAAAACTTTGGAAAAAAAGAAGGCCTTAGAAATGCGTGTGCTGAATATGGCAAGACCAGTGTAAGTCAAGCTGTCCAGTATGGGTCTCTGAGGAGGATGACGCCATACAGGATGGGAGGGGATGTTGAAGATGGAGGAGAAGGGGCACAAATATGTTGACTTGTAAGTGATCAATTCCCCCCTCCTCCTCTGACACGTCCGTGGCAGTCCCACCCAATGCTGAGGACCATCTGGAGTGCCTCGTGATCCAGCTGATTAAAAGCAGTTGGGGCCTTTGGTGAGATACGGCCAGAGGAATGTTGAGACTGTGGAAAAGCCCAGAATAAGTTTGTCTAAGAGGTGTGTGAATTTCTACAATGTGTATGTGATACTCTGCATGCTGATGTGCATGCGGCCATTTGTGGGTGCCATATGTTTGCATGCAGCCACATGTCCATTGGTGCTGTTCATTAACAATCAATCACATCACAGAAGAAAAAGTCCTGGAGCTCAGTTGATTGATGTCCCCGATGGGATTACTGGGATGTGAGCATCTCTGCGGCTTAATTACAGCTCAATACCAAACAGTTTCTTTACCCTATTAGCTTCAACACAAGCACAAACAGAGTATAATGGTGAGCGCTTGAGCTATCAACCTCTGCAGATCACATCCTCCTCCATTTAGGCTAACATGTCTCTTCCAGGCATCAATGTGCTCAACTACCCCAGATCAGGGAAGCTTTCTGTTTCCAGCCTCACCCTGCACATCAGAACGCCTCTACTGGGCGCACATTGTGCTAAAACTTTGTCCGCCCGGGGCCCAAATGGGAGTCAGGCAGAGAATCTAATAGCAGCTGATGGAGCATGATTCAAGAGCTCACGGTTCATCTTTACTGCTGCCTTACCAACAGGGGATCCTCCATGTGGTTAACGTGGAGCTTAACATTTGTTTTACTGCTTAATTGAATAATGAACTGATGAAAAACCACATGACCAAGGATTGCACCAGAGGAGAGTTGCGCGGTGGAGGCTGAATACTTTGGTTTCAGCGGCCTTATTACAAGCACCGCAGCTCCGTGCCTCTCAGAGACAATTACATTATCTTTCATACATGCCAAAACTAAACCCTGCATGGAGCAAAACACTGACCACTTTCTCAAACTCAATCCATCAATGTGATCACTGGAGCAGATGCTCTAAATGTAACACTGCGATATGTAATTAAATCCAGGCTTTATAATTTAGTTTTGTAAACTGAGGCCAATTCAATCCAGGTTAACTGGCATTTTACAAATAGAGCCTATTCACTGTGCATCTGGCTGCCTGTTTTCTTCCTGTAGTTGTTCGGATGTTTGGCTGCTCTGGGTTTATTAGTTGCCTTTTTCCATCCCCTTTGTACGCTACATTGAATTTGATTCCAAATGTGGCGCAACACAAGAGCAGGAAATGTCTACATGCAAATTACCTTTGGAGTTCTAATTAATTTCCATGTGTTTTTTTGCTTTTTGGGAAAGTGAAACAAAGTACTCTTCCCTGGCATGCAGCGCTCTAAATGTACAAACATTCATTTATTCACGGTGGTCCGCATCAAGATTACCAAACATATTAATTTTGTATTTTTATAGCTGTGTGCTCCACTTTTGCTCTTTCACACACCCAAACAGAAAAATGGCCCAAATTTCCAACTATTTTTACACAGAGGTGGCTTAAAACTGAACAATGGTGGAACAGCACACTGCCGGTGTCATTTTTCATAGCAAGCAGGGTTTCCTCAAGTAGAAGAGGCGTACTAATTACACATCGGTGCAAATGTCTATTATGGCGTCTTAGGTGGGCGTTGAACAAATCTTTATAGACAATGGATTAACATAGCAAAAACTTAATTTACTTTCTCTAATACAGCTCGGCTTATTCTGCCCTCTGCTCAGCTCCAATTGAAAAAATATTAAAATTTCCATCAGGAGAAACAGAGAATTAAGAAAAGATGAATGGTTTATTAAAATAGCTGATATGTTAAAATAAGAATAATAGAAAGTCTTCGGTGCTCAGACTCTCTTTGGGAGATTTTGATTAGCGCCACTACCAGTCTGGACTCCAGGACTGGTAGTGGTGGTGGATGACTCTGCTGAGACTGATGGCTGGAGAGTAACTAATGATGATATCCTAGGCATTACGTTGTGTCGCTGTGATTGGATGGATATAAATGCCTGAATGAGGGCAGCTGATATCAATGATGCCCCAGACCATGAAGTAGTGATTGAGACTGAGCATGTGTGCGGATAACAGAGCGGAATGAGCAGTAACTGTGGCCGGTGTATGCAAGGGGATAGTCTTCCTGACTGAACTTTCGATAGCTCTCCATTTTCAGTTGATTTCATATTCTCTGACTTAACTGCTTACTACTACTAATTGTTGTTAAGTCTTGCTGTCCTAATTTATCCGCCGTTTATGCAGATGAGTGTTTCATCTCTGTTGCTACCTCCTCATTGTGCCTCCATAGTGTTTATACAGAATGAAGGGGCTGGAATAAAGGTGTTAGGCCCTCATTCAATAGGTTGTGAAAACAGGGCTATAGACTTGGGCAGACAGTCCTGGTATATTGGTGGCTGCTTAAACAAACATATTTAGGAATCTGCTTCAGTATTTTTGGTATATCTTTTATCCATCTGAGGGTATGACACCATACACGATTGATTAACTCATAGACAAGCTGACTGCTGTCTACACCCTCCATCTCCTAACAATCACTCCCTTTTCACAACAGTAAGAAAATGAGCTGCAAAATTAAAAGAGGAGGGCGCAAATAATTATCTACAGGATATAACACCAGGGTGTCTCTGTTAAATCACATCAGACTGTAAAACATGTCAGAGCCTGACAGGAGTCACAGCAAACAATAATAAATATTAGCAGATGCCAAATCGATTCACAGCCTGGGGTCACATATTTCACTGTATGAGCGTCCTATTTCAACAAATCAACAGCAGTTTGATTCCTGCTGCAGCTGATGTGGATCACGCGGCCTCACAAATCCCTAGAATGTAAATAATTTCAATGTGATATAATACTAATATCACACAACAGTACAATTAAATTTCCATTAAGTTAAACATGTGCTTGACCATATGCAGAAACAAAACAACACCCAATGAAGCCATTTGGCAGATGAGTTACAGACTGTGATGGAGGACCCGGAGCAGAACTGAACCCAGCAGGTCTCCAGGCCATGATGACCACACCCAGAACCAGCTGGAAACAATAAAAACCTCATCTCTTCCTTTTCCCCTCCATCCCCTCTCTGCTATTGCTGCCTCTTTGCTCTGCACTTCACATCGCTTCAGTATCTCAATCTTCAGTGACTTTTTCACCTCATCTCTTTCAGTCTTTCTTTTGGCGCTGCACGCTCTTTTGTCTTTGTTTATCAGACTGTTTTCTAATCACGCTTAGGCCCCATGCTAAAGGGAGGGAGTGTCCACTGCATTCTCCATCACCACAGTAACAACTCAGTCAACTCGTGAGCCATTCTCTCTGGCATGCACGCACAGGCCCCTTTAAAAAATAAAAGCCAAAGGAAAACAGCGAGGGAGAAACAGATGGATGTCATTTGCACTATAGAGACAGACAAAGGAAACTGAATAGAATTCCTATGGCGAGCAGCATGCTATACAGTTCTGGAAAGAAAAAAACACTATTTTCCTTTGGTGGCCTCTGCTGTGATGCTGTCAGATTGGTTTTGGTTGCAATTGATCACCGTTGATTAGTAAATCAGGGCTCAGCTAGTCTGTCAGACGACCACAGGTGTTGGAAGTGCTCTGAATGCTAATGTGGTGTCGTCTCATCAGCATCAGAACAAAGAAGGCGTGTGCACACTGACTTACACAGGACAGGACGTGGGGCATCATTATCGCCATCTGACTCGCTGTGAAGCGCCGTGTGCTGTTTGAAAAAAATTGCGAGCTTTGGTAGTGGACAAACAGCCAATTAACATCTCTATTAAAACAGTGCCTAAGGGCTGTGTGAGGAGAACAGTGAAATATGCCAGGCTGGGTGTTTTATGGAAGAGCTGGAAGCACAGGGCATCGACAAGATGGTGGTTTTCAATATTCAGATTTTTGCAACGATACTCTTCCAAACATTTCGCCTGACATTTATTGATCCATCTATACTGGCTAAATGTGATTGAGGATGACAAGCTTCCAGAGCGGCAGTAGAGAGGGTTAGAGTAGGGTGACCGTCACACACTAGTGATCTATGGATTCTCTGTCAGGGCTCTGCAGAGGGATTATTCATTCCCTCCTGCTCCACCCTCTGACTGTCTTGCATGACGTAACAGCTCTTAGTAGGTGGCTTGAGTTCAGATCTGCCTTGCAACACCGTGGCGGGTCTGGCATTCAAATTATGAGAAAACAAAAACATGCAAAAAAGAAAAAGAAAAAAGAGGAATAAAATAAAACAAGCTTTCTTGGCTTTGAGCGCGCTGGGGTAATTTAGAACCTCGTCTCCAGAGAGAGGCTCGGGATCCAGTGTGTGAACACGCATAGATGAAAACAAAACAACACCTTCTGACATAATCACACATACATGCATGCATGCAGCTCCACCCACAGGCGAGACTCCTCCCAGCCCTGTCTGCATTGCACCAAAGAGAGCTGCATCCTTTCCAAGGAGACTCAGCAGCATCCAGCTACTACTAACTCAAATCCTTTGCAGTCTCCTCAGTCACACGCTCCTTTTCTCTTCTCTGGGTTGTACTTGAACCCGATAGAACAGAAGCGTCTTTTATATGCCACCTTTATCCGTGTTGCTAAGGTTACACTCCAAGGACGAGGTGTTTCTTGGTCTTGCTGAGACAAATTCAGCGATACACAATTGAACCGTTACAAAAGCACCACTGTGGGGTTACCTTAGGCTAATAGGGATTATTTGCGAACATGTGGAGGGGGAGAGCAGGGCTACTGTGGCAGCATGAGGTGAATCAGCATTCTGCTCGTGCAGGTTTTCCAACTGCTGGGGACTGCGGCACTCCTGCTCAGATTTAAAACTACAGGAAAACGACTCTAGTGAACCCACAGTCCGCAACGCTAGAGAGCGACAATGACACGGTTATACAAGATGTACAGGACGGAGACAGGTCTTAATCAAGTGAATGAGAAGAGGTGTCCAACATCTGGCTGGTACCGAATGTCTTCATGGTGGTAATTCACAATGACTGACATTTTCACTTTTTTTTCTCCTGTAACACATGCTTGAAATCTTTTCATAGTATAAATCATTTGAATGAAAACCCAAAATTCCTCCAACGGCTGGTGATTGCTACACAATCTTGGCAAAATGCTTCATGATGCAGGTCAGAGGTTCAGGTATTTGGAGATAAATCTGCCCTCTGTGTGTAAACATTAACCCTTCTCAGTGGGAGGTATGACGCCATAGTTTAATGCCTCAGTGCATCCTAACTCAACGACACAACGGAAGCTTTTCAGTCTGTGAAGCTGCAGTGGGCTTCAAAAACACATATTTACCCTCTGCTATGGCCTTCCATATAGATAAAGGCGTCATGCTTGAATAAAGTTCAATAAAAAGTATCTCTAAACGAATAAAACACTGATCAAGCAGATTTTAAGGATAGATCAGAAGATTAACCTGTTGAGAGCATAGTCAGCTCTGTCTTACTTCTCGAATGACCAACAAAACATCTCCGCCACCTCACGGCAACATGAGGATATCGCCCGGGTCGACATTAAGATCAAGGCTAATCCATCAGACAGACTGATTTTATGAGATAATTGCGTAAAGAGAAGGCAATATACCGATCAGGGCTTGGATATCTTAGGTTGAAGATTAACCTGAGCTGAAATTTAAACTTTAAGGATATCACAAAGCTACTTAAAACAGCTCATCAGTGTCAATGAATAAAACCAAAGAGGGGAAACAGAGGGCGCTGACTGCGTTCTTTTGGTTCCATGAATGTGTGTCACATAGGAATAAGTGCTAGAATGAGATTCATTTAAGTTCTGATGTCTGCCTGGGTCTGATTTGGAAGTTTTATGACTCCCCCTCCCTCCATTTTCCCGCCGTTCTGGCTGCTCCTCGGCCGCTTTCATATGCTAATGAGCGAGCGATTGTGTGAGCAAGGAATTTCTCTCCACAAAGAAGAAATGGAGATGGAAGGAGAGAGGAAAGAAAGGGACAGACAGACGGACAGAGAGTCCAGACAAAAGTGGGCTGATGCACATCAGATGAAACAAAATCACCTTACAAAGAGGGTTTGCTACAAGAGTACGAAGAACCCATATGCAATGTCAGTAAGTATATAGAAATAAAAAAATTATCAGGGACTTAATTGCTAAAAACCTAACAATATTCACTTCACATTGAATTAAAGCATTTAAATCACTTGTAAAATTTCCCTCAGATCTTCTTACTTAAGTCCAATGTAACGGTTCAGACTCAAAACAACTTTCATTCATGGAGAGCCAATATGAAGACATAGAATATATTATATAGTCTGATTATATTAATGTAATGTAAACCTGCACATTAACTTAACACAAACTTAACACTTTCTGGGATTTTTTGGATTAATCAAAAGGTGCTGGAACTTACGATAATGAATGCTCTCATCTATTCATGATGTAGTCTATACATTATTGTGAAATAAAAAAACAATGCTCGTCAAAGTTTTCCAGAGCTGACCTCTATAACACATTTAGTTTGCAGTGACTTGATAATGATAAATAATCTTATTTAAGAGCTGTAAAAAAATACTTATCAAGTATCTTAATAGTTGTAAATTATTTTTCTATCAATCAACAAAAGAATCGAGTGTTTAGAACAGAGATTATATAGGAATATTCCTCCCTTGTGATTGTCTCTCTCATGGGCAGCTTCTCCTGCTGTGATGGGTGTGGCCCATCACTACGGCGATGTCACTTAAAGCGACTACCAGAATGGGCCATCCCCCCCAGAGCCAGCGGCGCCTAAACAAAGAGAGGGCATACACATCTTCCTCATATCCAGCCCGCCACCTCGACCCGACAACCTTTCAGAGACAGAGAGCAGGTGGGCCAATTAGAGTCCCTAGAGTACCCCAAACCCAGATGCGAGCAGAGCTCTGTATAATTGGTTTCCTCATCTATGAATTATTAATCCTGGTTGCTCTTTGAGGTTTTTGACAGAGTGGGGTCGTGGCAGTGTGTCCTCTGACACAGTCTCCTGTTTAACCCCCAAGTCTCATATTATAACCACTCGTCAGAACAAAGTGGGGACAATTACACAAATCCAAGATGGCACACAATAACCAGGAGAGGAGTGGCTCTAACTAGGACTGTTGGGAGGAATATAGTCCATAATGGGTGACTTGAAATGATTTTTTGCATTTATCGCATCGCTGTTATGACTGAACTAGAACCTGACCAATCGGTTTGGGGCAGATGTTGGTATCAGGTGGTAATTACATTGATATAAGGAAGTAGTAGGGGTCATTAACTATGCATATGTAAAATGGGCTGTGCATTTTATGTTGAAAGAGAAACTCCATTGTCCAAAATGAGTCTCACTGCAGTTGAATAAATAAACTTAACTTGGAGTTTCATAACTATAAATTGAGAGAGGGACAGGAACTTGGCCAAGGCTGCTGGCCGAACAAATGATGGGTGTTTGGGATAACGGCCGAAACGGTCAGTGAAGGTTGGGCACCTCCTGATGATCCCTTCTCCTCACCAAGCAACCGACTCCAGCCAAGCCCTCACTCCTGCCAGACCCCAACCCCACTGCTTCCCGCTCAGGATCAAGTCTCGGGTTTAAGTAAACAAATACAGGATTGAATCACCTAGTCCTTATGAGAACCAAAAATATAACCCCCCCTGGTTTGTTTCAGTGTGTTGGGATTTATTAAGTATTTCTGCACCATGGTTGAGCTCTGGAGGACCGTCCCTCCCTTTTCATACTTTCTTAAACCTATTATCCAGCTGTGTTTCCATCATAAGCTGTTTCAATGCCTCCGTCCTTTCAGGTATTGATTTGGATGTAGGTGACAATGGAAGTGATTTGGAAGGTTTTATATTTACAATTACACATGCATAAGAAGAGCAGTAGACGCTCTCCCCGGAGGAGTTAGATAATGTTTGGATACTTTTCCAAACATTTTGTCCTAATACAAATAAATTATGTTATTTAAAATAGCCTCTAATTGTTGTTTGTAGAGATGGATTGATCCTTTAATAAATAGTTTTAACTCCACATAGTTTTGTGACTACTTTTTACTTGTTGTCTTACTCAGAATAACTTTAATAGTGTTGTTCTTGTGAATGCTAAAGACCATAAATAAGCCAAATAGTTTAGTCCGGCCAACAGATCAGTAAAGCTCTGGCCTTGCTGTTATTGGTTGCGGTGTTGTTGATTCCCTGGCTCCTCTCTCTTGGTCTCACACCAGGTGTTAGCCTGTAAATATTTCATGAGGCCTCTGTGCTGTGCTAGCGGAGCACAATGAGAGTTTTCAGCGTATCGGACGGCAGAGGCTCTCTGGAGACAGAGGCCTATCAGTTCGGTTTGGGATGCAAACAATTTTCAGCACTGCTAAAATTAAATTAGGGGAAGGGGCATACCAGAGAGCAGCTCTGCTGCAACACCCGACATGGAAATACTTCTTTAGTCCTCGCATCAGGCATTCCATGGCCAAATGAAAAAGAACGAAGGGGATGAAAAAAAATGCATGAAACAATGAGCTTTCTGTGTGAGTGTCTAGTGCAGAAGATGAAAATACATATCAGAGATATGAAGTGTTTGTTAGGGTGCCAAGCTGACTTCTGTGCATATTGAAATAAATGATCACAAAGAGTCTTGTATGATGGAGAGAAAGTCCACATTCATGGGCTCGGATTCACAGGCAGTTACATCACTTTCCGAACATGGAAAGGTTTTTAACTTTGAACCTTTGCACTTAACTTCTCACCTCGCTAATAATGAGCATCATCCATTGGACTTTACCAGTCAGCGTTTGATCTAACACATCATAAGTTTGTAGTTTTTACGAACTGCAAATGGGAAAAATAACTAAAGGTCGTAATGAAGAAAATGACTACAGCAAAGATTGTTTATGAATGTTCATTTTAAATTAGAGCCAAGAGAGTTAGAGGTTCCATTTAGATCATTTATCACTTGTATAATAATCATTTTATGAGACTGATTCTCTAAATTCTAGTGGAGGCTCGGGCCACCAGGGGCTGCGTGATGCACTCTGCTTGCAAGAGCGGGGACACTCAGCGGTCAGCATGCCTCGCAATCCACAATCTCTAGTTCCACACTGCACAATTGAATGAATGCTGGCTATTAATACACGAGATGTCAGGGATGACATTCCAGGAAATCTCAAGAGAGCAATAGGGGACGAAGAGGAAGCTCATGAAAAGGGTTCATGAAGGGTCACTGTAACCTGGAGGTATAAATAGGTGGAGGAAAACCTGCTGCAACAACATCAATAGTGATATAAATGCGTTATTACTTCATGACTCACTGACCTTAGCTGCAAGCTCCGATCCCTACTCGCCCTGTCAGTCAAATACAAGTCAAATGCTTAATAATGAGAGAATACTGACCTGACTGTTCCAGGCGCAGTACATATCACAGATCAGACTCCAATTGTTGTTAATCATACAGTCAAGAACTTTAAGATGAGCCATTTTATGCTGCGCTAAAAAAATCCAAGCTGTCCAGAAACCTGCCTATCAGCAGTGTGACTCAAACCATGCTGCGCCCGTTAGGAGCCCGCTGCAGTGGTGCTCCTCGATGCCACCCCGAAGGAGAGGAGGATGCAAGAAAGCGAGAGGGAGTCGTCAGCAGAAGGTAAAATGTGCTTTTCTCTGTGCATCTGGGAGCTCAGCTGTCATCCTATCAGCTGGAACAATTTCTATTTAGAAGATTATCAAAGAGGTAACACAAAAAATACTCCTTCTTCAGAGAGGGATCCAGGAAGAAAGAGTCCTCAGCAGTCAGGAGCACAAAGTCCACCTGGTTATCGACGTGCAGGAGATGCGTCACAGAGATTAAACAGCACAAAGCAGTCATAAGGGTAGAAGAGAAAGGCTAAAGATGACAGAGCCTCAGCGTCCTGTCTTCTGCTTTTGCACTGACATCCCTCTTTTTGAGTCTTTCTTTTTGTCTTCCTGTGATGGTGTCTCTTCCCAGCTGGCTGTGCTTGCCTGTGCTCGTCTCTGCAGCAGTACCAGGCTGAGGCAGTCCGAGAATCAGAGCCGCACAAGCTCCCTGGAAATCACCATTCATGAGGCCGCAACACTCGAAAAAACTGTTAAACCAGTGAGATACAGTTTCCTACTTCTATCGGAAGAAGAAACGTCTTCCGAGAGAAGTTTCCTCTGTTTAAGGAAAAGGTCTCCTGAAGTGAAAATACACACATCAAGAGGGTTTAGCTGACTGTGTTGTGATCCAGGAAACGTATGGAGGGGGAATTCAAAGATGACTGATTCTGCATTTTGTCGGTATTAAGGGTTATTTATTTAATTGCTATGCAAAAAACCTCATGATTCATTGCAGAAGGCAGACAGAGGGCAAAAAAGATTACCTCAGCCCTCAAGTTTAAGACTATTCAAACCATGGGATGTCAACGAATGAAGAATTGGGAAGAGAAAACTATGTTGGAAATGTAAAGAGAGATTTAGGAAACCACTGAAGGCCTGTCTGGGATTGTCCGTTTCTTCCACTCTTTGATGTCGTGTGACATCCAAAAGGCTTTGAGTGTTAAATTAGCAGAAAGACAGAACTATCAGTACAATGCTTTGAGCTGAAATGATAGCTAAGAGCTTGAACGGATAAACTCTACAACCACTTCACTGTAAAGTGTAGCCTGAGGTGGGGTCTAACATGTTCAAGCATTTTCCAGAACTCCTTCATTCTATGTATCACTCAAGCCTTTTTTTTGTTTTTTCTCCAAACACTGAGACGTTGGCGGACCATGCATGCTTGATGACAGAGGATAAGGCCATGTAAAACCATTTACCGACACATATTTCACAGACAGAAAGGTAACGA
Organism: Lophius piscatorius; assembly: GCA_009660295.1. NCBI lineage: Eukaryota > Metazoa > Chordata > Actinopteri > Lophiiformes > Lophiidae > Lophius > Lophius piscatorius. The sequence goes on from VRLP01000195.1 coordinate 103,970, forward strand.
CAGCTCGGGTGATAAAACAGACACCAGACTTCGTGTTAGGTCAGGAGGCTAGACATACAGTCTGGTCAGAAAGTTCAGCCAGGTCCCACAGGCCACGCTCTGTGACCAGACATGGCAACCCTGGGTCGCACCGCACTCTATGAACAAACCAGTTGGAGAGGTAATCACTCATTGCTCTCCTCTACTTGCCCCCCATACCTCTCAAAACAGCCTAGTGCCCCCCATTAATTGAAAAACAGCCGCAGTTCTTCCCGTTATTTGGAATTCAGTGTTTATTCTCATATTGAAGAATGTCAGGCCTCAACAGGACAAACCAAAAACCTTGTTTATGCAGGTAAGACAAATTCTCTGTCACATCACGCTTTACTCCAGATTGCCAGTTCATTGCAAGTTCTTCTTTTGTAATCTACAAAACATTATAACCAAACATTACAAATGCTTAAAAAGTTAAGGCAAAATTTCCAGCCCGTTGGACAATAAAGATTTATTCTTATCTATTCTATTATTCTAAAGGGATTAAAACATGCAGCTCAACTACCAAGACCTTTAGTGACACCATGTTCTCAAAATATGGATGATGCTCCGAGGTAATAAAGTATCTTTTAAATGAGCACTATGAGCTGGGCCTAGACACCCCCAACAGCATGGGTATCTCCGAAGACCCTCCCAATACCCCGCAAGAAATCCCCCTGATTGAATTCCTCACATTAAATATGAAGTTTTGTCCAAAAACAGTATTTTTCATGAAAAAGCTCCCCCCTAGTGAGTAAAATATTAACAATTAGAGAAAAGCATGAAATATAAAAGATAGAGCAGCAGGAGTAGATTTATATGCATCGCAATTTAGAACAAAATGGACCAAAGGTTATGAAGCTAAGTTCGAAAAACATCAACAACAGAAAAAAACTCCCTCTAGTGAGTAAAATAGTCAAATATGAACTATTACGGTAAAATTTGATACATGCATATACAACTTGAGTTAATTTATATGATCCACGAAATGCTTCCTGTGTTACCGCGTTAACTTGGCAGCGGATGGTTCACGAAGCTTTGTGTAAGAGAAGAATCATTATCTCCATTGAAGAAAGTGCTACAATTTGAATTTGTGCAGCTGTTTGGAAATTGAACACATCCCTTTAATCCAAATGATGGCTTGTTGGATACTGATAGCCGAAAACTTAATACGACACAAATGTCTGCGAGTAACAACCGCGCAGTGAACCGCGGTTACGTCATGCAGTAACATGTGTACGAGCCGCAGTTGCAAAAGCACATCGCAAGCCAAGTAAAGAGTGCTCCCTGCCCCCACGCCGCACCCAAAACAATACAATCAATTCTGAGTTATGGATTCCGTGGGCCCTCTCTGGACACACACATGTAAACAGACATTCCCACTCAGCCTCTTACAACATACTCCTACAACCGGGAGCACATGTGTGTTTTCAAGACGACAAGTTTACATCATCTCGCTGGCATCTGGCGGCGAAATGGAACACCGTGGCAGTCATTCGGGGACGTGAAGCTTGTCGAGGTGGCTGACAGACGAGTTACGAAACCCAGTGACGATGGAGATTTATTTTATTTTCACTCAACAGCTGCGTTCCATTTCAATAAGACTACGGGTAGATTTAAACGTCCATCAACCGCTGATGGGATCTAGTCTGAATTTAAGAACACAAACTGAGGATTTTGGTCATTATTGATTTCTCTGCTGATCCGGTAATCTTTTGCTGACAGCTGTGACTTTAAATGGGGGAAAAGATCCTTGATGTTTTCCCTGAAGCAAACATTGCTGAATCTGCATGTTCTGTCTGACTGTGTATATCTTTATAAATATAAAAACACTAATCTGAACAGATTTTTCTTTAAACTTTATGGCAATGTTTATTTCATTTCCCACAGCATTATGGATGTATATATAAATACAACATGTAGATTACAGAAACCATCAAATTACCCATAAGGACAAAAAAAAAAAAGTAATAATAACTTTCCACACATATCAAGATCAAGATCATAAACTTAAACATGCACACATAAATGTGAGTTTATATTTTCATATGATTTGAGAGAAAAGGGGGGGTAATATCTACCTGTTCATCAGATTATGTCTGTTTTGGGGATAAAGCTTATTCTATGCCCCCAGATGATTTATTGTTAAAGCTATGCGTTTATTTTTGGCGGGTTTGATTAATAACGTTCTGCTATAAAAACTGAATTAAGCAGGAAATTGATAGTTGATGGTTTAAGTAACAGTTATCTCCTCGCTGAGGGACTTCACCTTTGCTGTAAGTGAGGCTTGTTAATGGAATTTCCTTTGTCACATTCCGTAGGATACTTTTTTGGAATGTCTCTGTAGCTTAAGTTCATATTTCTTAGACCTCAAATGTGTGTAGGATAAAATGTCAGGATTTTTTGGATCCCATAAACCCAAGCTCACTTTTAATGACAGCAACAGCCACTTCTAGGATGGCATGAACCCAGTGCTATTTCTTGCAATAACTACTAGTCTGCAATTATGCAGCTGTGGTGAAATTCAGAGGGCTTCTTTTCACAGTGTTTATAGACATGTCGCTATATTCAGTCATGAACTTTAGAAGCTTTCATAGACATTTTTAGCCTGGAGTGAGTGTCTCTGCCGTTTGCTGGCTTCTCTGCCACTCATTTATGAATATTTCCTACAGCAGGGTGTCCTTTTTCGTTTACCTGACAGGAAAGAATTGGGTTTCATGTCATGGCTTCACAGCCCACAGTAAGGCCGAGATCATACAGTCTGAAATCTAACCGAATGTGGTCTCATCACACTTATAATAAGAATCCCAAAAGATTAACTTCTTGAACGTGCACACAACTCAGGATTCATTTAGTTTTTCAAGGCAGGGAGATCAATGAATTTGGCACCTTTTGTCGAGAAACAGCTGTGTATGTAAAACCAAATGACTGAAAAAGTTTCCGTTTCGATTGGATAGAGGAAACCAGAGGAAACAAGTGTGGATGAGGAGATGGTTGGGGAGACGCGGTAAATACAGAAGGTCTATCTCTCGGTGAGATTGAACTGTTTAAATCTGTCAACATTAGCATACTAGCTAACTTTAGCCTCAAAGATCAGAGTGTTAACTATTGCACAGCCAGCTGCTGCGAGATCTTTCATTGGCTAATGTGGTCCTGCTGAAAGTACTGATAGAATCCCCCAGATTTATTTCTCTGAAATCTTACATATGTGAAAATGAATGTGAGTGAAAAACATTTGGACTTCTAGATGTGACGGTGGTATCTGTTTTTAAGCTTCAGCCAATACACACATGATTCGTGACAGATTCGAGGAAAAAAGTTTTGTAGATTAAGTTCATGCTCTTTACACGCACACACACACACACACATACACAGAGACATCCTGACTGGTGTGTCATGTTTAGGAGTCAAAGATGGAGCCAGATAGGGGTCGAGTGTTTTGAAGGAGATGCCTTAGGCGTGGGTAATGGATAGCGTCTCAGTCTCACTGAGCATCAGACTGTTACGGATCTGTCTGTCTGCCTGCTTCTGCAATCCTCCCCAAACCCCTACCCCTCACCGTCTGCTTCTTGCCCTCCCTTTTATCTTCAGATAGATGGTGACATCCAGGCTGAAGAGGCTGATTAAACCGGCGTAAACAGGGACCAAAAAAAGTATGAGAAGAAAATGGGTGGCCTTTATTTCCAGTATTTAAACTCTGCTTTGACACCGCTGTCATGTCCCTGCTCTCCCTCTTCCTCCCTCAGCACATCCACCCATCCATCATTCCTTTAGCTGGAGGAATAACTGTCTGTGTCCTCGCTGGATGTCTTAGCCGACTGAAGGACGGCAGGCAGACAAGCCATGCCGAGTATGAACGTCACCTATCCACAAGAGGGAAGAGATAAAAGGGCCGCACAACGTGCATTTGCACACAAATAGTTTGGGTGACCTTGACTCCGACGCAGCGTGCGCACAGATTTCCCTTTTTGTCTTTTGAAGGGAAACAACGCAGGGAAGTTTGATTCCGATAAGAGATGCCAAAACACGCTTTGGTTTCAGCTCAATGATGCAAGGTCGATCTGGCGTTTCCAAACCGGGGAAACCCTTCAGCCCCTGGCTATTCCCAAGACTCTCTCTCTCTGTGAGTGTATGTGCTGAGACAGAAGCCAGGTCATGTCCAGGTCAGTGTCGCGTTCGCTGAATAGCAAAGAACCCCTGATGTGCAGCACGATGCACATTTGCTTTTCAAATGTATGCAAATCAAAATTGTTTTGTCACCTCTCTGATTGATGGACTGTGACGGCTTTAAACACTGATAAACGTCTTTTCTTTTTGGGGGCAAAATAATGTCCTCTCTAAGATTTTCAATGAGGCTTTATGAAAAGTGAGATCAGAATTAGGTTTTGGGATGCGACACCAGGAATGTAGGCCGCGTTCTGACACCGTGTTTCCATCTTTACGGAAAAACTAAAGAGAGAAAGATATTTAGTTTTTCTAAGCTTCAGAGGGGGAAAAAACTCCTAAATGGTTTAAACTGACCACTGTCGCATTCCCAGACCCCTAAAATGATTCTGTCGTGACCAACATATTCACTGGTTCTTCTAGCATCCAGGGGAAAACACAGCAATTCCATTTTCCCTCTCAGACACACACAGCATTCATCTTTCCACGGGGTTAAATATAGCACCAGCAAAAACACGCGGGAATAGAGGACGGGTGAAAGACAAGCATGCGGACGGGGGAGGAAAAAAAGAGCAGGGGTTTAATGGAGTTGGGAGGGGCTATATTTAGAGCAAAGCACAGAGCATCACCAGCACCGCCATTGGTTTCCCACCGCCCCCAGCGTGAACGAGGGACGTGATCTATATATGCTGAAGAGAGTGTTTCACCTCTTTCTCCTTCGACTATCCGCGTTTACGCTTCTACATCAGACCCAGTTAAACAAATCCATAATATGATTTTTTTTAAATGTAAAGCTGAATTTGAGGGAGAAAGGCTACCAGCTAAACTGAAGTGTTTACACTGGCATACAGTGGCTCACATTTACAACTGTCACTAGACATTTTAAGGTGTTTTTGTCTGATTAATCGGTTCATTTTTCTCTATAGTAAATGTCCCGATTACTCAGAGTTTACTCCTCACTATCATACTCAGTTTTTATTCAGTATAAATCAGATGAAACAGAACCAAGCAGAGAATCTTCCCACTGGAGAAGCTGGAAAACGAAGAATATTTCACCATTTTTTAATACTTAATCATGAATACTCAGATTAAGCTAACAAATTATTTTCTTTACATGAATGAATCGACTAATGGTTTCAGCTAAAGCGTTTTCCTAGGAGTGTAGGAAATCAAAAAGGCATTTGTCCAATCTAACAACAAAGGTGTTGTATTTAATTTAACATAGAGCTTTAATAACCATTCAACAAAAGAACAATAAATATACCAGCAATGCTTTCCTTTCATGTTTAAATAATGACCAGAACTCCGTGTTTCTGCTATAGTCTTACGAAGTGTTTGAGTATTTTATGGAAGATCAGATAATAACAAAAACAATTGTATTTGCAATATTTATGTCATTAATCTCTCTCTGAAATGTAAAGTTCTGAGCCTCTGCTTCTTCCTGTCTGTCCTGCTTGTATCCACAGCAGGTCGAGCGAGGTTGAGAATGTGAGTGAGGCCAACAGAGAGAGAGAGAAGCAGACGTTATACACGTGGGGTGTTTCTCCCCCTAATGAACGGGGCAGCTGTGCCCAAATTACCCCAGCGTTGCTACCATCGCTTTGGAAATAGCAGGGTGGGCCGGGTGTCTCTAAGTCTCCTATTTGAGGGGGGGGGATGTTCCCTCATTAGTGTGGCAAGATGATGAGATGATGCAGAGGAGTGGGTGTAAGAGAGGGGAGTCTCATCCCGCCGGGATTTCATCTCTCATCTGACCCCGGGGGGGGGGGCAGCAATTCATAAGCAGTGAAGCTTGAAAGTTGCAGCAGATTTGTGTTTGTGTTGTTGGAGGCATCGGGTTCTCAATACGAACGTGCCTCGCTGCCTCGTCAAGCCCGCCGCGCTACAAACAACCAGTCTCAATGACGCTGACTCACAGGTGACTCACAGTTTCTGCTGAGAGGTAGAAAGCTGCACCAAAACTATTCAGGTCCACAGGTGACTAAAAAACCAATGGAGTCGGATTAACCTCCTAACAGGAGCTACTATTTATTCTCATGACTTCTGGGCTAATTTTTAATAGGAGAGCCTAAATATTGTGGCCTTTTCTGTCTGTTCTGTTTCTGTTCTGAATCAAAGCAATTGTAAAGTATGAGGATCTTATAAATTAGTGGCTAGGCAGCTCGTGTTGAGAAGTAATTGATGTACTTTTGAGGCTTCTGCTCAACAGCTGGGTGTTTGTTCGGCTGTAGTGATTCCAGCTTTACTCACTGAGGGAAAGTTGAGTGATGTCATGCTAAAATCAGCTTGCAGAGATGGAGGTGAGGAAAACCACATTGCAGTGACACTTGAAGCTGTCAGCGGAAAAGAAAAGTAATTTCTCCCGACCGTTACCACCGAGATTTTGTCAGATTTTGCCATCTGACAGCACGCAAAAAATGACTTTAATTGCCATTACCATACCGCTAACATTCGTCCAACCCGAATCCTGCGGAACGCAAGACATATTCAAACAAACAAATGTGCTACAAATTACTTGTCTCCAGCGGTTGCGGTGTTTATTTGCTGCTTTCCCCCATCCCCAAAGACGTAATTTTTAGTCCATCCGTGGCTAGTTCTGACATAGTAAGAGGATTATAGTCACGCACACACGGACAGATTTGTATGTTGCCATTTTCTGATGAGGGATTAATCCAAAACATGCCACCGCTCCGACGCTGTTATGACATGCCTCAAGCCTAGCTGGACTCTGATGATGATTATGATGATGTAACCACCGGAGCTACCGTAAGAGGAAAAGGATGAGCTATACAATGTGCCATTTATGAGTTTGGCATGTGGACCCACAAAAGAGCCAGTAAGATTAGCACTGAGAGTATAAAACTCTCTTTGTGCACTTAAACAGTTGTCAGACAGGGAAAAAATGAACTTAGTCACCCTGAACACTGGCAGATGTTATGTGCTGTGCAACACTTAGCTCACACTCACTCTGTTTCCCTCTGAGAGCTCAGCACACTCTCCAACTCCTGCAACACGTCCCACGTTATCTCAAAGCAAGAATACCTTTGAAACAGCGCTGATGAAGTTACAGCTGCTCCATGAATGCTTCACATACTTCTGTAGTTGATGGTTATAACTGGTGAATGCACATGCAAGCGTTTGTTACTCCAGCGTTGGAAGGACAAAGCTTGCATTGTGTCAAAAATAGATGTTCCATACATATTTGGCAAAGTTGCACATCATTTAGGGATTAGAATTCTTCTCTTCCCAGATGCAATATTGTCAAAGGCGACATATTATCAACTTCTTCATGAAAGGTCTGCAGAAATGTGTAAGAGCTGACAGAGACTGCAAGGTCATAAAAGCCCCGGATCAAGACATATGTCAATCCATAATCCTACCTCGCAAGTCGGAGTTACGGCTCGGTGATTACTCTCTTCATTGTCCTGCGGTGACTCACTCCAACGGGCTGCCATCATTTCATTTGAAAGTGCAGAGGAGGAAGGAGTCCTTTAGAGACCACATTGAGATTGGGTGGAGGATGAAGCCAAAACAGAAGAGGGGAAAAAAAAGATCCTAATCCACACCGTCCTCCTTCGTCATGTTGAAAAGAGGCTGAAATCTAAACAAAAAAGTGCAGAAAGTGTTGGTGAAGTACAAGAGACACATGCAGGTCACAAATCCAAATATAACCAGAAATATCCTAGGACTTCTCCAAATATCAACACCATAAAGACCAAAAGATACAAAACAGCATGGGATGCATTTTTCTAAAATTACTACGGTCATTGACTGTCACATCAAAATATGGACATAATGATCCCATTGTACAATGACAACATAATATCACAATTCTGAATAGGATCTTGATTCACGAATTACATCTTAAACTGTGATAACATGGAATATTTCCAAATTCCATATGTTGACCAAGAAATGAGCCTGGAATATCAACACCACAAATATCTTGAGCTCAAAAATGGCATCTTATGTATTTGTCAAAATTACTACAGTCTTTGAATGTCACATCGCCACACGGTGGACTAAGGACAGCCTAGCATATCATCTAAATACTCCTATAACATCTCATACTGTGGAATTTTTCCAAATAATGTTAGGATCAATGTCTAACCCAAAAGATGATTCAGGCAGCAATTGGCTGAAGTGTTAATATCAGGTGTCGAGAACATTATCAGTCATTTATTTGTGTTGTTGTTATTAAATGTATTTCCCATATTTTGTCCCAGAGATGGGCCTGAAATATTAAAACCATGAAGAAAAAGAGCCGAAAGGCAGCATGGAATGCATGTTTTAAAAATTACTACAGTCTTTGAATGTCACATTGAACCTCCAATTTCCTAGAGGTATGATTCTGATGGAGTAAATACAGCCTCGTGTCCTAAATCTCGATAGATCTAAATGATTCCACCACAGCTTAGACTGTTGTGACTTAGAAATGATATTGTGATATCATGAAAGGTTTCCAATAAAAGTACAGAAAATAATATGTAATCCATTTGATGACCAGCAAGCTTGGATGCAATTGAGTGCAATGGGTTAGGGTGGGTAAGGACAGGTGTGGATTTTATAAAATGTTTATAACGCTTCATTAGATTTAACAATGTCTCATATAAGATCACATGTTTGTGATATTCTTTGCACATGAAGGGGGAAATACGAGACATGCATGTTAATGTAATCTGAATTGCAGCATCAAAACACAAGCCATCATGAAATAAGACCTATAAAATAACCTTAAATCTAAACAGCAGTGATATGACACTAAATGATCTCCCTCTGGAGACTCAGGAACAACTAAATGATCATTTTTTATTGTTTTTTCTAGTGGTTTTTTGAGCAGGAGTCCTAGGAGATGTTGATTAAGAAATACTGGGTTAGCTATTAAGAGGACGACAGGTTGTTGCTGTGGCTGTAAATGTGAAAACACACACACACCTTACCTGTCACAAATGAAGAAAACTAGTAGGAAATGACAAAACCAACACATGGTCCATGTTTGTGGGGAGTGTACGGTGGTAGTTTAGAGGCTGTGTTGATCCAGAGATGGGTTAAAAAGCCTGTCAGGAGATTACAGAGCGGGATATTCAGTCTTCTGAGAGAGCTCCACTGACTGACCGCTGAGCCTCACTACCTGTTAGGAAAAACACACTGAAAGAAACACGGTAAACGCCCTTCACTGGGCATTTCTTCATCTGACTGACGCCACCAAAAATTAATCACCGGTCTTCATTCATTTCCAGTCATTTCTGGGCTTCAATTTGACGCAAAAACGGTCAAAATAGAGACAAAAAAGTAATAGGCACTCCTACGTGCTCCCAGTTGGCCGCGCGACAATCTGTATGTAGATTGACGAATCTCCAGCTGAAGCCCCGCCTATTTCCCGCCCCCTTGCATGGCTCTATCCAATCAGATGCCCATTTTAAATTTGGAATTTTGAAGAGGGCCAATTGGAGGCGTTGTTACATAACAATTCTAATAAGGACTAGGAGCAGGTCCATGATTGACACTAGTTTAGAATTACTATATAAATACTTATTTTTGGGTTTTCAAATGTTATACTCGGCTACAAACATTTACTCAAGCACTGATTACCAGAAAAACATTTGGTTTTCACATCTTGGACTATAAATATAGTACATTACACTATATTTATTATATAAGTAATACATATACAATATATTTTATATATACACATACATATATCTTCTTCTTCCTTCCCTTTTCCCTTCAGGGGTCACTAATTTTACAATATGACAGGGAGAAATTTTGCATTTGACTTTACATTTGCTTATTTTTACATTTTATCATATTTTAGAATATAAAACAGTGAAACAGGCTCCACTGGTGATATTGAAATGCTGCTTACTTAGTAATTTTTCCTTGTGTTTACATAGCCTATATTATGACAATGAATATTATAATGACACATAATCTGAATTTTCATATTATAATTGTAAGGGAGTTTTTAATTGTTGCATTTGACACATTTTCTAAGATGAAAATCTTCCACACCCAAATATGTGGTTTTGTGTAAAAGGTGATTATTTATGTCTGCAATGAAGCACGACATTTATCCTGAAAGCCTTTCTCTCTATTTTCTTGCCATGAATGGAAATCCTATTTTATTGTATGATATATAAAATTTTTAACTGCAGTAAAAGCTTAAAAAGAAAGTTTGTGAAATAGTTTTCTAAAAACAATGTTGCAAATTATAATAAACTGTTTTGCAATTTTGCTTTACTTGCACATAATATGCTATTTTATGCTGTACTCCCACCACTGCTGTACTATCATGTTTTAGAGGCAAGAATTGTAGCTTCTTTTCTTTCTACATAATGGTAAAACACAATCTATTGTGTGTAATGAGGTACTTTTATGTTTTTGCTTTTGTGATGTATAAGATAAACACTTTGTCTGATACTAATGAAATATGATAAATGTCAGTGAAGGAGAGTTCACAGAGACACACTCACACGATGCATTTAAATAATTAAGTCATCACCTGATTAACACTCTTTCTCTAACCTTTACAGTGTGCAAATTAAATCAAAAGGACGGCCTGGTAAGAGGCCAGGGAAATCCCTCTGGTCCAAACATATGCTGAACTCTCCAGTTTCCTAACGTCCTACTGGTGAAACACATTTGCCTCTCCATTATCAACTGTAACAGCAGCGTCCTTAACTTTATTATGGTGACATGTAGGGCATGGCGGCCACATGGGACTCCACAGAGCATGAAAAAAATGGCTGCACAGCTGATCCGAGCAAAGACAAAGGCTGACAGTGTTCTGTTTGCAGGCTACTCCAACAGCACAATAGAAGACCGGACAATAGAACTCTTTTGACCCGTAGTGTGGCGAGGTTTCCCTGGTTTAAGAGAGGGGCTATTGTCTGCAGCACTGGTGCACCCTCATCCAGACAATAGGAAACTTTAACTGATGTAAATGGGAGTCTGCATATTTGACTGATAGCATGACACCCATGTTCATTAATGCAATTACTTTATTACACTTAAGCCAGATTAATAACGCAGCATCTCCTTGATTTAAGACTGCATATTAGGAACAAACATGTTGAGGCAATTTAAGATTTCCCAGCTCAGCACTAAAAAAAATGGACGATTTATTGTTTTTCCAACAAAACAAGTTGCAATCCATACCTTTCTGGATTACATGTTTGTACAATTTCTCAAGAAAACTATAAAAATGTTTGAGTAGTTCACTAACGTAGGATCCAGCAGTGATGTTCCTCTATGTGGAACAGTACTACAGTTTGAGACAGACATGCAGCACTGTGTTGTTTTTATGAATGCAATGAGAGGATTTTCAGATCAATGAAAGCTCAACAAAGGTCACAGAGTAGTTGTAGTCTGGCTGTAGACTAATCTAATAATCAAATCAATGTTTCCCTACTGAGCTTAGTTCCTCTTTGAAGCAGGCTTGTGACTTTATTACACACTCTCCGCTCCAGATTTATCTAATAATTTATGCTGCACACATTGTATGATTGGTCACTGCTATTTATATCCCTAAAAAGTCGCTGACATGTAATTGTCATTGCCGCTGCAGATCCTTCATGACAATGCGATAACTCAAAAACAATTTCTTTGATCTAATTCAAATTTTATACACGTATAGATCGTAGTACGATGAATAACTGGATTGATTTTGGGAAAGCTTGGTCTTATAATTCCGTCACTAGAGGGAGCTTTATCGGTTACAAGTTTTTTTCAAATATTGTTCCGATTTAGTTCAAAATGGGTGAATATGAAACGACTTGAGGAGATATTTCTTGCATATATCATATTGTACTTTTCATATTTTAGCTACTAAGGGGAGATTTTTTACGTAAAACACTGTTTTCATGAGAAAACCTCCAAGCTGACTGTCCGATTTAATCAAATTTGGGTGCATATGAACCGACTGAAGGATATCTTTATTGTATATATCGTATTTTACTCACTGTAATAACACAGTAATAAAAGTTATACAACTATAGTCAAATAAAAAAAGTTTCCTATGGTAATGATTAATAGAGTCATTACCATAGGAATTACCGTACGAAAAAGGGTTGCTGAGAAAGCAAAAAAAGATGATCCATCCATCAATGGAATCCCGTTCTTTGGACTGAATCCTCTCTGATGCCTTCAGGCCGACGTCACAAAGTGCCCTCGAGGAGAACAAACCGTTACTCCAACTCCTTCATTCCTTCTGCTATTAAGCTGCTAAATGCAGACAATAGTCATTTTCAATGACTGTAATTTAAGATTAAACACGTTTCATCTTCATTTTTTATCAAGTATTCATTTTATAAACTTATGTGTAAGACATGTTGTTTTTATTTATGGCTTTTTTTATATCCCAATTTGACCCTCCAATGGTCCTATATCTTGAATATGCTCGCTCTCGACATTTTTACTGTATCTGGTTATCTGTGAGACTGAGTGTGAACTGCGAGAGCTAAAAATGAATTGCCCCCATAGGATGAATAAAGTTGTCTGAACTGAACTGAACTACTGGTTCATTTTCAATAAGTGCAACAAGTATTTATTTGAGAGACACCCTTTATCTCACTCAGGGCTGATGCAATATTTGCACAAAGCACCTTACGTTCGAACTCTGGTTCCTTTTAAACTCAGATATTCTAACTTGTTTCTTTTCCTCTTTGTTGTCATTTTTATTCTAATAATGATTTATTATTTTCTTGTGTGAAGGTTGACAGTCAAAGTAAGAATTTCATTGCATGATGTAAAACGCTGTTTTTTCCCTGAGCGCATGACATTGAACCTCTTGAAGCTCTGGTTTTGGATGGTAGCTACTGTTGTCATCATCAGTCTCAGCATAGTCATGGGCCACCACCACCAGTGTCTGGACTTAATCCTGCTCAAGACTTTCTGACAGACTATTTCTGACACATTTTCTGCAGGAATTAATAACAGTTATTATTAGCTATAATAAATCTTTACTTACCAAACGTTTCTCTCCCTATGGAACTAGCTTTGTCATTTTGATCAATGTGAAAGACGTATGTTTAAGTCTAAGTATGAAGCTTCAGCCAGACGACGGTTCATGGAGCCCAGCATGAAGACTGGAGGTTGGTAGAAAGAGTTGTACGTTTTCTTAATTGTTCTGATAAAGTATTTAATGCAGGGTTTTTTTCTCATGGAGTGGTGGTGAACTCTCAATGTTTGGTATTTGTTTTTGTGTTCAAGTAAAGGATCTGAATACTTTATCCACCACAGCCTGTACAAACAAAACAAAACAAAACAGAAAAGAAACAGAAAAAAAGTTTTAAAAAATCAGAAAACAGAAAAAAAAAACATAATGGGAAAAAAAGAAAAGAAATACGAGACAGAAATGGAAGTGCTGAAGTGTGGGTCATGGGATGACACAGTTCCCCAACCCATAACCAATATTAAGTCCTTATTCTAAATATCAACTGATATTCAAACATATTTCTTCATACTAGACTGATATAAGAATCCGTATCTCCTCTAACTCTTGGCAAAAAAGTGAATTCCTCTGTTTTCACAACGTTCCAAACTGTTCCTTTAAAGCAGTGGTTCCCAAACTTCTATAACTTAGAGGATAGACAAGGTATCTAGCCACTGATATAAGATGTGAATGATTGGGAACCAGGGACATATAGGATATTAAAGTTTGAGAACCAGTGTCATAAAGGAAATAAAGGTTAGGGAACCAGTGTTATACAGGATATAAAGGATTGGGAACAAGTGCCTTTTAAAAGTTTGAGAACCAGTGTCAAATAGGATATAAGAAGTTTTGGAACCAGTGTCATATGTTAATTTAAAAATTTGGAACCAATGTGATATATTATATACAAATTTGGGAAACAGTGTCATATATTATATAATGGTTTGTGAACCAGTGTCATTTAGGAAATAAAATTTGGGAACTAGTGTCATAGAGGATATATCAATTTGGGATCCAGTGTCATATAGGATATAAAAGTTTGGGAACCAGTGTATATAGGATATGAAAGTTGTAGGATATAAAAGTTTTGGACGCGCCGCTCTGAAGGCTCAGTAGAAAAGGATTTTATTATGCATGGACTCTCTTATGCTGGTGATGTGAAATTAAACCCCACAGCTCCGTCTCTAACCACAGGTTTCAAATGCCAAATGTATATGTGGCCATTCAAATGTACAATTCCGGTTTTGTTCCTTTTGTGCTGAATCAAGTTTACCTGTAGCCTACTTTCTGCGGTCAGCCCCCATCCGCTGGTCCCCCGACGGAGCGCTACAAAGCCAACCTGCAAGCCTTTTTGTCCTACCTTGCTTTCACCAAAACCTTCATCAAGGTGAATCACAAAGGCCTCTAGGTTCCCAGGGCGGTGCGGGGGGTATTAGAGCTGGGATAAGTTAACCAGCTGATGTTTTATGATAAAGGCACATGGCCGTCGGAGCCGGAGGTACAATGTTGGTCTTTGTGGCAGCAGCCAAACCAATAAGCTGTATAATGTGTTGAGTTTTTCTCTCTCCTGCTTATCTCACCGCTCTGCACCTTAGGGGTCAAGGACATGTAATAAAACCTGACCGAATTTCAGCTTCCTCTGAATCTATTATTGAAGGAGTTGTTTACCGCCACTGATGTGAAACCTGAGAGCGTTTTGAAAGCACCGCATAGAAACCGGGTGCTCCAAACCTCCCAGAACTCTTTTGTTTGTGGTCACTTGTATTATCCAAACAGCAACTCATTTATTGGGTCATTTCACTCGGAGAGGGCCTTGTAGCTGGAGCCGGACCTTTATCTTTGGCTCGGAAACGTGGGGGAAAAACACAGTTAGCACAATATAACAGTTGAAACACACTGGAACTATAACAAAGCATTCAAACCATTAGTCCCTTCAGACATTGGTGGTCTTCATTCGGATCAGTGAGGGGCGCCATCTTTCATGTATCCTATGGTTATGACGAATCCTATCAGAATAATATCTGTGTGTGTGGCTGCATTCCATTTCTGTGATGTGAGGGCTGTTTGGAGTTTCAGGTGATTAAGAGTCAAGCGTGCGTGGCCACATGATAACACTCCATGAGTGCAAGTGAAGCGAGTTCTGGTGTGTTTGTCGACACGGACGGTTGACTCTTCACCCCAACAGCAACAGTAGAACATACCAAATACCTGTGTGTGTGTGTGTGTGTGTGTGTGTTCGTATTCTGTATGATTAAGACAATAGAGAATTGTACGTCTTATAAAACACAATGTTCATAGTAGTGTTAAAAGTAGAATGGAGAGACTTTGCCAATGGAATTTTTTGGATACATTTTTTGATAAAATTTGACCTTCTAAAGTTTTATTTCCTGACAGTTTGTCTTCAGCAGAGCAGTGGTAACTTTTAAGCTGAAATAAACACTTTACCAAAAGTCTAAATGTCTGATTAACTATAGAAAAACCATAATGTTGATGTAAAAAAATAGCTGTACACAATGAACAGACATTAGAGGTTTTTCTTTCATATCACGTTTTGCCTAATTTGCCAGTAAGGCTTGAACTAACCTGATCAACTATAACTTTAAAATCACCTTCCTAATAGTGTGTAGTCCTGTTTACCTTTCTATCAGAACCAGCTTTTCTGCAACTCGTGATACCGTGGCTCTTCTGTAGGATCAGACAACACACACAGAACACCCGTGATGCCGTCACCGTTTTACCGGTTGGTTTAAGAAACAACTGGACTTCTTTTTAAGCCCAAGTCTCAACTTTTATCCGAGAGACTTCGTTCGTTTTAACTAACTGGGTGGAGACAGTTGTGAGATGGTACTTTGAGAGTCATTAGGTCACAGGTGTACGGTTGACCACCCAACAACATGGTGGGTCATTAGGGACACACGTTACTTGAACACCTACTGGGTCATCAGTTGATTCAAAGTATGAATAGTTGTGAAACTGTCTGAGTTTTTCAGAAGGGCTTATATGAGGGTGATGGGTGGTGGTGTTGACCCTTTTAGAGGTGGGTGGTTACAGTTTGATGTAAATGGATTCCGTTCATTCTTTGTCCAACAACCATAAACGTCCCTGTTCATTCCATATTCAGCAACACCGTTACACAGGAACTGGTTCCGCGTAAGGCTAAAAGGCCTCAGATTGAGTAATGTGATGTACCTGTGTGCAGTTTCACGGTGAGAATAAACAACCACCCAATAAGCGCAAGGCCCTACACAGGAAAGCCAGTTCATCAGAACAGGACTCAGAAGTCCATCAGAACCTGAAGGATGGGAGACACTCGTAATAACCATTAAAAAGTCAGGGATATTTGGAATAGTCATTGCTGTCGCCGCTGCGTTCATGTCAAAGACTGTTTTGTGGACCATTTTCAAATTTATACCATTTTAGAAGAGTGATTCTTGGAAAGGCTAAATATTTTCGTCACTTTTGAGAATGTAAACCAACGTGAATATAACACATACATAACGCGATGTACCCCTTAAGACCCACCATAGTGCATAATGGTAAACTGTTAGCCTGTGACCTAATTACTCTCGGTGTGTCAACCACCTCACAGGAGGTTAAATACCACTGAAGTGTCCCCTGTGGGGGATCAATGAAGTCCTGCCTTTTGTATCTGACGTCCAACAGTCAGTCAGAACTGAGGAACTTTCTTGGATGAGAGTCGAAACTTCTTCAACTTAAAAAAGAAGTCCAGTTGCTTCTGATCCAACGTTTGAGGATTACCATGACCCAGATGAATAAGAATTCTTAGACCTCTTTGGTAGGTTGTAACCAGACCAGGATCACCCAACAAGACCTGGAGTTGTGGAGATGCTCCGTTCCAGTTGTCTCATCACTACGATCCTCCTTCAAAACCAAATGTGATGTGAAAATATACATCCCACACAGGAATATAAGTGCTATACCGACTTCATCCATCAGTGGTTATAATGTTATGGCTGATCGGTGTAAGTTGAGCAAGCACAGAAAAAGATGCATGATTCACCCACTGTGTGTTTTCCATGAGTCAGAGTGGGCGTCGTCCCAGCAATGGGATGCCAGCGTCCATAAGCTCCCTCCATCTGTCACCAACGTCTTCTTTAATGTCCGTTTGTTTGTTGCCTTGCGCAACACAACAAAATACAAAAGGGGGAAGGCTTTTTTTTTTATAATCTAATTTTCTGAAGGATTACCGAGAGAGAGAGCGAGAGCGAGAGAGAGAGAGAGAGAGAGCGAGAGAGAGAGAAAGAAGTTCTTCCATTTCAAACATTTTTATTGTCGTATACACGTATAGATATTTAAACAAAGCTGAACCGGGGTTACACAAACAAAATTGAAACCGTTACGTTTTACTGCAGAAGGTAAACAAAAATGTTTGGTTTTATTCGCCTTTAATCCCATTCATTACTTAAGTCCTTGTCAGACCTTGTACTTCATCTTTCCAGTCTTGCTGATGACACAGATGTGCTGAAAGAGGAAGAAATGGAAGAAAGACAAATTACATTGTGGAACTGAAATATTACACTGTAAAAAAAGACTCTTAAAACTACTTCAGCTGGTAACACTCAATCATTAAGTATTTACAACTTAAATGAATCAGTTAGACTCAAAAATACTTCATTTAATTTGGGTGAATATAGCTGTTTAAGTTCATCAACAAATCTAATTTTATTCCTGCAGTGTTTTAAGATAAAATTACACACTGTCAAAAGAGAATAGTTGGTGATTTAAGATGTGACTTCCACTGGAGACACGTTTAAATTATATATCCAAAACTTAAATGAATAAGTTAGACTCAAAAATACTTAATTTTATTTAAGTTACTAGCTAATTTAGGTTACTAGGTTACTAGTTATTTTTACAGTGCATGATTAGATGCCAAAACCATAAAAGAGTGAATTTGCAGGTTTGGAAATTCTTCAAATCTCTTACTTTGAATATTAGTTCATTTTATTGCGTACAAATGAGACATTATTTTAATCCTGCGGTCTTTTAAGACAAATATTGCAAACTGTAAAAAGACTTCCATTGGTGACACAATTAAATTTAGTATTTACAAGTTAAATTACAAAGTCTTGACTCAAAAATACTTTATTTAATTTAGGTTACTCGTTCATGGAACTGCTTTAAGTTCATCAGCAATGTTGTTTTTACAGTGCATGAATAAATGCCCAAACCATGAAAACGTAGAAATTACAGCTTTTTACAGCCTTTCAGTTTTTTTGGATCATTTTTTTTTTTCCCTTAAAAAAAACCTAAAATATAAAACAGTAAACAAAATATTTGTTTATTATCAGTGCAAAAAATCTGACATTATTTCTTTTAACTGCTGGTGACACAATTAAATATTGTATCTACAATTTAAAGTCATAAGTTAGACTAAAAAAATGCTTAATTTGCTTTAAGTTATTAGTTAAAGTCATTTAGAAGATCCAGTAAGTTAAAGTGAATCAACGATTTTCTTTTTACAGTGAAAAGGGAAATTCCAGAGTTGGAAATTTTTCAAATCTCTTTCAAAATTGAAGAATGTTCGACTTGAATTGTCGACTCAATGAAACTTAATCAAATTGTGTGTTTACAGCGAACAAATCCTTCTTTCTAACAGTGTATATTTTCGCTCAGAGCTCCGATCTGAGGATGGTAAAATGATGATCACTGCCCTGAGTGGAATTCCTGCCTTTTCTGGGAGCCTTCAGTTTGAACATTTTCAGCATGACAAGCTACGCAAGAATGAAAAGTAGGTAATCTACTCGGATATGGCACATTCATTCGTTCATTCATCTACGTTCGGGCAGCCGAGGAGTTCCACTCATATTTCTTCTGTAGGATAAGGAGAGATAAGAGGGGAAGCTTTAACTCTGCCTGATAATGAGGTCCTAACCCTCACATTCCACCGCTCACTCTCTTTTAAACTTTCATAATGAATACCACCCCCCTCATACGTGCACAGCACACACACGCACACACACACACACACACACACACCATACGGTACATACAGTAAACGCTGCGCGCACACACACACAGTCTGGTGAACACACACTCACTACGCGATGGGAGTCGGTCAGGGCTTAGTGTTTCACATGAGTCAGGGGTAAATCTGAGGACACGTCTTTGCAGATGTAAGAACCACAGGGTTCACCCAAGTTTCGGACTTTCTGGCTTTGAGATGCGGTTTTGAAATAAGATGCCAGGGGCGCAACAAAGAAAACAGGGGCTCGGCTGCACCCCTGACTCAAGGCTCGTAGAGGAGTAAGCCGGGTTTAACTCTGAAGAACAGTCCGAGGAGGAATGGGAGAAATTCAGAAAGTGCTTTTCAGATGCAGATGGGGTTTCTTTGAATGGTGGGAAAACGTAAAAAAAAAAAAAATGACAAGAAAGCAAATGGAACGAGAGAAAAGAGGCGACAGCCTGAGACGTTGCTATGGTTACGTTCCAAATACAAGCCTCTTTGTTTGATTCTGGATTTGCGATCAGAACAGATTTGTTGTCTTGATGGTTTCCCTTTTCTTCTGTACCTGTTAAGCGGCTTTGATTTTTTGAAAAGCGCTCTACAGATAAAATGTTTTATTGATACCCACCTGACAGTCACAGTCTTCTGGCATAAGACGGGCCAGAGACAGAAGTTTGAGAGGAGGAATATAAAGACTCGACTACGGCATCAAAACTTTTAGACCAGGCAGGAGAAAACCAAACCAGCCTGAGAGACTAGAGTCATGCTGGCAGCTCTTTCCCACCAAAAAGAACCTGGTGCTAGTTTGCAGCCGGTGCTAGTGCCTGTGCTTGGTTGGTTTAAATCGCGCACCTCTTAAGAACCTGTTCCTTTTCCATCGGCAATGGAGCAAATAAATAAAAAAAGAGCTAAGTCTATTGTTATTATAAAAATATTATTGCTAGTTTATCGAATGAAACTCGCTCGGCCGTTGTTTTAAAAATGGCGTCTCAGTGTTTGCGCCGGTCTTGTTGGTCACAACGACCCCAGCCCCTGAGTTAATCGGCTCTTGGATCTAGACCAGCAAAGAGTTGGTGCTGGTCCGTCACCAGTTTTGAGACCCAGGAAACGGTGCTTAGGCTGGTGCTAAATCAGGCTCTGGCCCCGAATTAGCCCTGGAACCAGCTCGGTGGAAAAGGGCTATTTGAGGCTGGGATTTAGCTGCTTGTTGCTTCCAGCCAGAGATGAAAAGTAGAAAAGAAAAAGAACGCATATTTGTACTCGAGTAGAAGCAGAGATATTCATGTTGAACTGTAGGGAGTAAAAGTAAAAAGTTGTAAGAAAAATATATATTTTAAGTAAAGTACAGAAAACTGAAAACTATAGTGAATAACAAATAAAAAAGGTATTTGATCTTTGTTACTTATTTCCTCTGCTTTCAACTAAATGCTAACTAGGATTTAATGTTTGGACCAAATCCTTAATATCCTGAGATGAAAGCCTTTCCTTCTGGGAAAAAAAAAGAAAATCCTGGATGCAGGTACAGCCTGTTTCATTTTGACACACTACAGTGGGTAAAATGACAAATCCTCTCGGAGTGGGCCAACAGGAAGTTATTATTGTATTTAAAACCCAACATTAAACGAGTTCCTGACATAAAAAGTAACTTTAAAATCCAGAGTTTCTGTCGGTTTTCATAAACTCTCTCTCTCTCTCACTCTCTCTCTCCCTCTGTCTCTCCCTCTCTCTCTCACATAAACACACACAAACACACACGCACACACAGACACTGAAGTGTTTTGCCTGCATGTGCCGTCTCCTCAGGTGGGGAGGATACCTGTCGGGTGAGTTCAGGTTTCAGAAAGAAGAGTGCATCTCTTTCATTTGAAGTGTTTCCCCCCCTCGTTGTCTTTATCTTAGCAAAAGGTCAAAAGGTCACAGAGTGTGTGCAGCAGTGGCGGCAGCAAGGACTCAGGACTCACATTCAGGTCGCGGAAGTATTCATTATAGTCCAAAGCATAACCCACAACAAAGCGGTTGGGGATTTCAAAGCCAACATCTGTCAGAGAAAACACAAATGTTAAAAAAAATTGCATGTTGTATTTCATTCTGCTACTAATTTGTGTACAAAAAAAACACAACTATGATTATTACTTGCATTTTATACACAGAGTCTTGTTTGCCGTCTATCAGGATGGAAACTCTCTCGGCCCCACATGGTAAATTCCATAATTACAGGAATTATTGGAAGCTGGGTCACACTACGGCACAAAATGGCCGCCCGAGGGTTTATATTTGGACTCACCACTCTCAGAGTGATTGAGATTTACTGGTGATCAGAGCGACAGATGATTGACAGGCTTTGAACACCTGATAATCAAGCAATCTGATCACCAGAAATCCTCCTCAATGGTGAAACAGCAGGTTGTTTGTCAGGGGAGAGACTCTAGATTCTAAGGGAGAATTATGACTTCATTTGAAAAAGAAAAGTTTAGTAATAGCTGGTCAGAGGAAGATCCCCAGCAGTAATCAAAATATAGACCATGTAATTATGTGGGGCTGAATTTTCTTTAGCCATTTAACAAACACAAGATAGCACCGATAAAAATAAAATATAATAATCATTAGAGCAACAACAGTTCCACATGGCCACTCTTAGAAAATGTGTAAAAACCTGCATCTGATTTACTGTAATTGACATTTAAACAGAAACTGTAAAAAAAAAACACTGTGGAATCCTCAATAATTTACTGTGTATCTGATCAGAACATACATTACATTTACATTAAAAATAACAGTACTCAAAGTATTACCGTGAAATTCATAGTAACATATTCTACACTGTAAAATATCCCTGTAAATATTTTCTACTGTCAAACATTTACATTTACAGTAAACTGTAGTTCACTGTAGTAAATTAGTATATTACAGTAGTAATATACTCCAATAATAAAAGTAAGATAAATGGATTGAAAGCTTATTATATGTTATAAGTTCTTTGTTAAAGGGTCACAACGATGACATATCACAATAAAAGTTTTTGTGCTCTCGTAAATCACAGTAATAAAGTCGCAACTGTGAAGAATCACAGAATCATCCATGTAATCATCTGTGAAGTATATTTGCATTGTAGTAAATTGCAGTGATCAGGTCATAATGGTATAATATTACAGTAAATATTGTTGTACTCTGGTAAATCACATTAATGATGTCACAAGTGTGAAACATCAATGTACTACTGTACAGCATTTATTTCTCCGGTTTGATTTACAGAAACTTACCGGCTATTTATGCCAGTCAATTACTGTGATTTTGACAGTAAGTTTTCTTTTATTACAGTTTATCACATGCGGCAGATTTGAAAAATGATCATGCCTGTATGACAGAGGGAGGAAATAAATGACAACCAGGAGAACTTACAGTCTGTCAGACTCTCAGTCAGGTCCGGAACCCTCTTCACCAGCAGACTGAAACACATGGAAAATTATGGAGTTAATTACAGCTCAGAAATAATCTAGTGAACCGTGACATGAACATATCTTTAATATTTCAGCAGTTATAAATTGTCCGCTTTCTGGGGACAAACTTTCGTCGTGACCCCATGTGCGAGGAAAGATGTCATGTCTGTGATCTCCGGGTGAGCAGGAACAGCCCACGGACATGAGATAGGGACAAGTGATATCTTCCTCTTGTGTTCATCACACGCTTGGCATTTCCTCTGATGAAGGAAAACACAGGCGGCAGAAAAAACGGGCTCACCCGGCGACCTTGACCATCTTGGGTTCAAAGGTCTCCACATGCTTCAGAAGGGCCTTCATGGTCTTTCCTGTGTCGACTATGGCCTGAAGGAAGGGAAGAGCAAAGGGAGAGATGAAGAGGCAGGGTACAGAATCGCAGTAAAACATGCAGACAGTAGGCTGAGAAGGTTTTTTTTGACTGTTTTAACATTTTAATGAATAGATTCTTTGCCTGTGAATGGCAATAATAGGGGTTATAAAGTTCCTAATCCCTTAAACGAATATTACATTTGTGTGGGTTTGCACAAGAACAAATCGCACGATTGTCCTCACAAAGTCCAACTTTTTACTTTTACTTGACTAAAGAAGTTGAATAAAAAACTTCTACTTTTTTCACACCAGTAACTACTAGAGGAAATAATGTGTGTTTTTGTCACCTCTGCACAAGTAATGATGAAGACTTCCATCATCTTTGTGTAGAATCTTTGTCAGGTGATGTTCTGCCATGTGCAAAATGAAATTTAGAGCCTAATTTTAAGTTGCTTAAGTGTTTCTGACTTGAGCTCCAACTGAAACATGATCTCAGAGGGAGAGGACTTTTTTCTTCCCGTCCCTTTGTGGACATTATCACGAACACAAAGGCCTCTCATTCTCATTCAAGGGACTTTAAAAAAAAGTGCAAACAAAACTAATCCAACAATGCAGAAAGTGGACAGACAAGCTTAAGAGAATTAATTTGCTTTCAACTAGAAAATGACGCAGCAGAGCGCTCCACCTCCACATGGATTTAGCAATCTCATGAAATTTAATAAACCATATTCGCAAGTTCCTATAATTAACATAACGCCACATCCATCCATTCTCGGTAAGTGCTGAGGATGAGAATGAGAGCTGTACGGCAGCAGTGAGTTGTGCAGTCGGAGTGATCGATGGGCTGAAAGTGGAGGTGGGACTGCACCAAGGATTGGCTCTTAGCCCCTTCATGTTTGTTATGATGAAGAACGGGCTAACAGATGAGGTCAGGCAGGAGTCTCCATGGACTATGATGTTTGTGGATGACATTGTGCTCTGTAGTGAGAGCAGGGAGTAGGTGGAGAAAAACCTGGAGAGGTGGAGGTATGCAAGAGTGGAATGAAGATCAGTCGCGGCAAGACAGAATGAAAGGGAGGCAGGTGGAACGGTGAGGATGCAAGGAGTAGAGGTGGAGAAGGTGCAGGAGTTTAAGGAGTTGTGCTCAACTGTTCAGATCAATAAGGAGAGTAGAAAACAGGAGAGGAAGCGAGTGCAGACAGTGTTGGGTGGGTGGAGAAGGGTGTCAAGGGGTTATCTGTGACAGAAGAGTAGCAGCAGGAGTGAAGGGAAAGGTTTACAAGATGGATGGTTTAGAGACGGTGGCCTCTGACCAAAAGACAGGAGGCAGAGCAGAAGATGTTCAGATGTTCTCTGGGAGTGAGGAGGATGGACAGGATTAGAAAGGAGGACATCAGAGGGTCAGTCCAGGTTAGACTCCTTGGAGACAAAGTAAGAGAGTCCAGATTGAGATGGTTTGGACACCTGAAGAGGAGGGATAGTGGATCTACTGGTAGAAGGATGCTGGAGATGGAGCTGCCAGGCAGGAGAGAAAGGGGAAGATCAAAGAGGGGGTTTCTGGATGTGGTGTTTTGGACTGTGTAGAAGGATAGAACCTATACAGACCGACAAACAAAGCAACACAGAAAGGTCGCAAGGCCAGAAGTGAATTTGAACCTGGAACCTTGTAGCTGTGGGGCAACAGTTGACAAACTAGTATAGTTTGTTTAGCACATTTAAAGTAAAATAGAGAGCTGGCCAAAGTTCTTGACTGGATGTAACAAAATATAACCTCAAATAAAGAAAATATTGTTTTTCAAAAGGATAAAGTCAGCTGAGTCGTAAAACAGATTTGGGTCAGCCACTGTATAAAAAAGGGGCCAGCATAACTACTATAAAGTAAAGAAAATAAAAACTGACATCCTAACAAATCAAGATCTGTCAATTAGAAGAAAAAAAAGACGGTGACAAAAAAAACCTAACTGAAATGTTAGAAGAAAGAAATTCTTAAATCGGACCCTTAATTGTTATAAATTTCAGAATTGAACAGATTCTCCCATGACACATGTCCTCTCCACCCAGTCTCATGGTGGCTTTAATTTTGTGTGATCCTGCTACCAGACAGACAAATAAAGCAACAGACATGAAAGAAAATGTAACCTCAATGGAAGAGGGGGAAACAAATCCCCCTACAATATAAGAGCACACGGGTAGAAGATGATTGACAGCTGATACTCACCTCTACGATGAGCACGCTCTGCCACATGTGGAGAGAGAGAAAAACTTTAGTCGAGCATCACCTTTGATTTTTATCACCGCTCAAACAAAGCCCCGATTCTTCCTGTGAGATGTACTTTATTACAGACATACGGTATCTATGGCAACCGTGTTGGCAGCATCTCCAGTGCCTGAACAAAAACACAGATGTTCCTTACTGGGGAAAACAGAATGAGTCAGCTGTGTCTCCAGTCATCAAAAAGTCACTTCTGAGGGCCGGCGTGATGCACACTTTCCCTGCCGGAGGGTCTCAAACGGGTCCTTGTTCTCTTGGCCGGGTGTGCTGGGCTCTTTGTGAGCCTGGAGGAGAGTATCTATGGTTTGGGCAGAGCGGTCGGAGAGAATGCAGACAACCGGCCAAAAGCTCTCCAGTCCACACCTGAACACTGGCCCAACAGTGGGAGAAAGTCGGCGGGGACGTGTAAATAACGCCGAAGCTCAAACGCTCAAACCAACCTGTGGTTCTGTAAAGAGTAAACATGCGGAACAATGGACTGTGTATCAGCAAATTAAAGTTCAGTCATGGGTAAATCCAAAAGCAATGAGGTTTACTGTTTCAAAATATTTGACACATGACGAGCCACGGAGTCAGAAGAGAGCCTGGGAAAAAAGCCTTGAGATACGACGCGGCTTCTTCGGGGAGCATCTAGAGAGGGAACTGAAACGAAATAACGGAATTTGTTACTTTGGGGGAATTTAAATGTGTCTTGAAAAGTCTTGGTCAGTTGCTTCCGAAGTTGGACTGCAATCATTCTGGACGTGATTTAATTAGGCTTTGATTCTTTAAATTCTTTCATTTTTATATCCCCTGAAAAGTCGGGGATATTATGGAATCACCATTGTCATCGCCGCTACTGCTGCCACCGCCGCCCCAACGCTACTGCTAACTACCACAGATCCTTTGTGTTGACAAGGTAACTCAAAAACTATTACATGGATCATTTTCTATTTTATACCCACATGACCTAAGTGAGAGGAAGAATTGGATTGATTTTGGGAAAGGTCAGTTTTACATTTCCTACACTAGGGGAAACATTATCTGTGCAACACAGATAATGTGTTGCACATAATGCTTGTGCAACACAGGGGGCTGGGGGTTTTTTGGGGACACACCCTTGCCCTACATAAGCCTAGTTTCTTAATTTTGTATTTAAATTCCAATTTTCTAGGTTTCATCAGTGTGGAGTTAACAAGCAGTGTCGACTAGATTCATTCTATCATAGATTCACTAAAGAGAAAATCCCAGTTTGATGAAAGATGACATCATCCTTTTCTTTAATCTCCAAGTTCCTTTGTTAAAGTTCCTCTCAGCAGCTTTGTGCCGAGGAAACTCTCAGATAGTAACTGTTTGTTCTATATAGGAGTCCTCCGAGTGGTAAAATGAAATGCTTTGTGAATAGGATCCCTGATGTTGAGCAGGTGTACCTGATGAGGAAATAACCAAAGTTATCATCTTTCATCCTGAAGGGAACATCAAAGACCTTCCTGGCAAATCCATCTACTAGATGTTGTCTCAAAACCACAAATGTTCACGTTATGGAGATAGAAGTTGGATAAAGTGGATAAAAGGGGATAAAGCGATTAGAATCCCTCATCTGGGGATCATGAATGTTGGTACATGCATCCATTAGTAACTGTTGAGACATTTCAGTCTGAATCAAAGCGGAGGAGAAACCAACCAAACCTACAGACTGACATTCCAGCCCACTGAGCCGCTCTGCCCTGATCACTGAAACGGTTTAGCATGATATACGTGAATTTCGGGGTAAATTGGAACAATACACCCTGAGTTTTATCTGCCTCTGGGGAAGATAAATCTCCCGCTAAGAACGCAGGTATTTCCTCCATGCTGCAATAGTTCCTCCTCCAGACGTTCACACACTCAGGCAGGACAAAATCTAAACTCAGGTTACCGTACTAACACTCCGGATTAAGACATCTGAAGCTATGGATTCACACGGAGACAAGCCGAAGAGGAATAACGTGAGAAACTGTTTCACTATGTTATAATCATGTGGCTATAAAGGAGCATTTCACCCATAATCTACCTGGAGCTGGTAAAGACTGATAGGTTATAATTCACTTTTTGATGATATACGTTTGAGGCTTTGTGGGAGGTTTAGTGTTTCCTGTGAGGTGAAGGAATGTAACCGGAGCGTCAGCAACGCAACATGGTGTGATTCATGTATTCAGTGCAAGGTGGTGGTCAGCCACTCTGTTTCTCCTCCCACTGACCTTTTTACCCACAGAGAAAATGCGTCTCAGCTGCGGCAGCGTCTGACATCCTGGTTAACATCAGTCTTCGAGAAGCAAACATGCGGGGGCATATTTGCGTTCGGCCGGGTGAGTGAAACCTCTGTCTTGTGTCTGTCCGGGAGAATAATGTGGTGATCTTCGGATCATGTGTTCCCCACAGACTCATCATGCGGCCCTGCTGGAGCTCAGCAGGGCTTGAACAGTCGGTATATCTGCCTTGTGGGAACACTGGTTTGGGTGAAATGAGGATGTCTGTGAGGAGTAAGCTGTAAAAGTTGAAGCCCGGCTGTGAGATTTGGTCCGAGGGAACGTGTGGAGAAATAAAACGTCGTCAATACCTCTTCGATTGGGACCACACAGCAGCTCGCATTTTGCAATATTCCTTTTTAATCTGATAAATCCTCAGGAGAAACTTCATTGATATGTATTCAAGTGTTCGACTCCTCATAGTTTCGGATAAAGAAGTCTCGCTCCATTGATCACATGATATCCAAAACTATGTGGAATACTGATTTATCCCTTTAATGTTCTGCTCAACTGTTTAGTTGAGTCACAAAGTCTTATTGTAAAATTTGAGCCCCTTGTTTGATCCTGAAAATAATATGACCCAGTGGCAGCTTGAATTTGCTAAAGACTAAGGGGCCAAGGATGGAGCCCTGGGGGAAACCACATATGAAAGAAACCAGAGAGAGGGAGGCCTTCACCATTGGTATTGAGAAAGTCCAATTTGATAAGAAGGATTGTTTTTTGGCATATGTGAGGAATTAATAAACAGAATTATGTAACTTCTTTTACTGTTGAAAACGTTTGCAAAAGCGATTTTTCATTCTACGGTAAATTTAGAGTGTCTAAATATTACATTTAATCCCTTTTTTTAATCTTGGTGAGGACATGAAAGGGTTTTGAACACACCTTCCCCCGGATGAAAGTCAGATCCCGGCTTCCGATGATTTGTAGCCCCTCTGTTGATTGGTCATTCTGAAAAGGAAAATAAGATGGAAATTGATAAATGATTCGAGTAATGCAGTAATGCATATCTATTAGAACTTTTTAAATAGCCGTGCTTAATGCCAGCACCTTAGTGGCCGCTTTGACCTGTTGTCGCCACCAGGGCCCTATCCTCGGCCCCTTACTCTTTAGCATACATACAGTATGCTCCCACTGGGTCCTATTATTAACAAGTTCAGTCCAGTGGCACACATTTATCAATAAGAAGCAAACAGTTGAGGAGGGCATTAAAGGGTTAAATTCAACCTCCACCACCGCAGGAGGCAGTTCTGCTGGCAGAACCTGATTAAACCCCATATTAAATCGTGTACAACAAACAGGGGGAGATGGGAAGGGGTCTACGTTGGAGGAAATGTGGCCGAACATCTGGTGGGTAATTTTCATATATTGTGGAGCTGCACATCCTTCATCCAAACCGGCCGGAGGTAATACAGACACTTTGGAGTCAACTGTTCTTTCTCAGAACTCTATTTGGACAGTACTGATACTCATTTTTGGTACCTGTTGGAAGCAGAAAAAATGGGCAAATGTAAGGATCTGAACAACTTTGACAAAGGCCAAATTCTGATGGCTAGACAACTGGGCCAGAACATCTACGGAGCTCCTTGTTGGGTGTTTCTGGTCTGCAGTGGTTATTACCTACAACGGTGGTCTAAAGAAGAACAACTGGCAAACAGTTGAAGTGGGCGTGAAGAGTAGACTGTGTTTTCCGATCCTACAGAGACGCAACAATATAAAAAATGTATGTCGGTTATAACACACAGTCCATGACAGAGGGGAACATTGGTTTTAATGTTATGGCTGATCTGTGTGTTCCACTGCTGCTAAGAATGCAAAGTATCATTCTCTACATACAGAAGGAGTCTCTGTCCCTTTTGGAACAACACAGACCTCCAAAGTTGGATGCGCTTGGACTTAGATGAGAAGAGCAGTGACGTGGACGGAATCGGGGTCCTGAGGTCAGGTCACATGACCCCATCACCTCCTGAGACATCACTCACACACACTGTCCTCTGGTGTAGCTGTTTACTGCTTCTTGCCACCATGGCATCAAAAATATAACCAGGATGTTACATATTTTCATGGGTTTGCAATTCTATGTATCTATATTAAGTTGTTTATTAATAGTTTATAACCAATTCTAACTTTCTCCTTTATCCAAGAGCCAAACTGCTGGACACAAGTGTCCTTACGAGGATAAATAAAGGTGTATTGGAATATATTAAAGAGGTTAAGTGGTAAATACGGTTCTTGGAGGTAGATTTTGGTTATTTTTTCTTATTAGTTGTTAAAAACAATAAATCAATAATTCCATTTAACCGGGCCTTAAACCCCTGCTTAAACCGACGTGTGCAGCAAATTCCTGAAGGAGAAATAATGATTTGTCCGCTGTGGTTTTGAAGGGAGAGCAGGAATGTGCGGAGAAATGTAAATTATAACATTTAGTGGGCGCTGTGGGCCAAAACACACAGAAGAGAAGTAAATGACTGTGGTGACAGCTCCAAAGAGAAGCTCCCTGCTTCACGATTCCAGGTGATAGACCGTGTCAGGAGCTGTTTCTCTTGGCAGCACAGACCAACGGTCTGTTATCCTGATGGCCTGAGCTCTGCACTCACTCCTCAACCAGAAGTCCTTGAGGTGTCCCATCTGAGGGCGCTCGCTAAACAAGAACAACAGTGACATCTGCTGATCCTTCGCTCGAGTTAAAGAACTCCTATCACGGTGTAGAAATAGTGGAGGAAGAGAAATGTTCTTAAAAGGTAAGTGTTGGTTACAGTTGATCTTAAACTCTTCCAGCGACTGACAGTTTTTACCCTCATTACAATTTTTGTAAAATGTATTTATTTTTCATTTTGTATGAAAAGTCTTAATTTGTGAATTCAATAGTATCAACAATGTCAGATTATTATACTTAAGAGTAAAAGTGAAAAACACATTGTTTCGTCTGTACAGTAGTAAATATATATATTTAAAAAGGTGATACATTTTTGATTAATTAATCCTGGCGTGTAATTGATTATTTTATCGGCTTTTCCCATAAAATGTCCCAAAAAAATTGATGGTTCTTCCCAGACAAAAGCAGGAAACCCTCACACTTAAAAAAACAACAAACGGAATTACTAAATATTTGTAAAAGTAGCTGAATACATCACAAAGACATTTAGATAACTGAATTGATTAATCTTCTCATTGTTTTTTTTAACCAAACCTCCTCCTATGGCAGCAGCTAATTAAAAAAAAAGACTTCAAGGAACTTTAAAATACTGTTTTTAGCGGTGTCTGAAAACACTCTGAGGTCCACCTACTAAGTAGCTCTTCAGACGGATGAACTCCACCCGGGTCTCCAGGTACTTGTTGGAGTTGCGGCCAAGAACCTTGATGGACTCCACCAGGTCTACGCAGAACTTGTAGCCTCCCTTCAAGACGCACAGAACCATAATGTTGTCACCAAAGTCCTCCATGACGTAATGGGCCAGACGTTCTATCCTGCAGGAGGAATCGACTCTTTTCTTTACAGCATTTCGCACAAATTCACACTCTGAAAGAAAATGACTGCAAACAAAAGACGAGGACAAAGTAAGGAATTTTGCGGAGGTGCATGTCTACCTGTTCATTATGACCCCATGTGGAATGTAAACGTTCTCGATGTCTTCCTGGTAGTGGGCGGGGTAATTGAAGAGGTTCAGACTATATCCTGGCCAGTCATCTTTTATCTAGGAGAGATAATCGGTTTTCAGTACGACTTTAGTCTAAAACTGAGAATAGTAGAAAAAATACAACTAGTCCTGTGCGGTCGTCCCCGACAGCAAGAGCATATCCCTGAAAAGCCCCCGGTCCCCTGTGTTGTCCACCCATCCCATACCCATTACTCATCCCTAGTGAGTAAAAAAATATGAACTACTAGAGCGAAATATGAAAAATAGAGGGTTACATCTCCTCGAGTCAATGCATATACACCAAATTTGGACTAAATCGGACCAGCGGTTCAGGAAGTTATGTCACAAAAACAGTGTTTTTTCTTTCCAAAAATTATTAAAAGATATGTACAATTAGCGTTATATATGATTTATGCACGATAGATCTCCTCAAGTCGATCCATTTTCACCCAATTTGTGCTTAATTTGACCAACGATGACTCTTTGTGTTAAAAATAGACAACTGACCTTTCACAAAATCAATCCAGTTCTTCCTCGCACTCAGGTCTACGTGGGTATAAAGAAACACGATCCATGAAATCGTTTTTGAGTTATGCCGTAAACATGGAGGACCTGCGGCGGCAGCCGTGGAGGCAGTGGGGATGACGAATCCATAATTTTCCCGACTTTTCAGGGATAATAATAAATCTTCTGACAAATTTCTTTGCTCTTCCGAGAAAACCGTTCCTCCTCAAGCTTCCACCTCAGTCAGGGTGTTTGTTTGATCTGTGGTGGAAGATACGCTGGCTAAAGTGATGGATGAAAGGATTTTCTCGCTGATCGGTCGCAGTGACAGAGATTATGGGGAGTTTCCTTTTTGCATCGTTCAACAACGATGTTGCGACGGGATGCGTTTGAGCTGATTCATCTGACACGACACAGCATGTCCTGCATTATGAGCTGTGGATTTTAAGATGATAGATTGGACAACTAAGTTGCAGCACTGTTGAGGCTTAAGTGCTCAGTTCAAAGGGAAAGAGCCAGATATAAAGAGTTTGTTTCCAAACACCAGAAAAGGCCGGTGGATTTTCAAATCCTAGGAGAAACATTATGAGGACTGCTTCTAGTATTTGAGAGCATAAAAGTTAGAAATGTCGTTCAGAGACATTTGTGGAAACCGGAAAAACTTAAAAACAGCAGAATTAAGAGGTGAGATGTTTTAATTTAACTAAAGTGGATCTTTGGGTCAGAGATTTTGCTCTGATTATCTGAAATCTTTACGTGAAAACAAGGAAATATTAAGAATGAATTATATATAATACAAAATACTTATACAAAATATTAAATTGCCGTACCTCCTGGTTTTTGAGTTAATAAAATTTTGACTTTACACAATATCCCCCGAAATATCTCTGACATAATGGGATTCTCAACGCCGCAGATCCTTCGTGTTAACGCGATAACTCAACCTCTACTAAAAATTAAACCTGACCTAAATATTAAACCTGACCTAAATATTAATCCTGACCTAAATGCTTGCATGCAGGAGGCCATTTGAAAGAAGGATGTTTGTTGAGCGTACCACGATTCCTCTTTTCTTCCCTGCGTTTTCCATTTGTAGCAGAACACACCGGCGTACAGATTCAGGAGAGGATGCAGATATCGGTGGTCTTCAGTGGAAATACACAAATACACAGACATGGATTGTTAGAGTTTTAACTCAGCACCGAATGACAGAAGAGTCTCCATCATCCTCTGAAATCAGGTGGAACAAGAAAGTGATTCTACGTATGCTTTAACCATCGTTAGTTGCAGGCATCTACTGCAGCTGGGAACAATTGATGCATTAAAGTTACTTCCTGGTTGGAAACTGCCGAGCAACATGTCCAATCTTGTATTAACAAATCACGACTTACCGTTTTTCGTGCCCTTAAGACAAACGGTACAAACTAACGTATATCCAGAGGAGTCCTCTCCAGCCACATGTGCTCTGGGATCATGCTTTAGTCATTTGTGTACAAGGAGCGTTGTTTCAGTGGAGGGGAGCTACAGGGATAATCAGCTTCATGTGATGCTATGCTGGCCTGCATCACAAGCCACAGCAGCAGGAGGAAGGCCATTAATGACAACTAATTCAATTTCCTTCTACTGAATTTTATTGGGTCAGGGAAAACAAATGATTTAAAGGACATACTTAGATATTCCTCGGATCCGACGCTGTCATCGATTTGCAAAAGGAGTGCAAGAAATACAATTTTTAAGACAGGAGGGTGAAAATAAAAAACAACAGGAAGAAATAAAGAATCGATTTGTCAATATCTGGAGCTCAAAATCAAACTTCTGAAATAAGATAGATATTGGATTAATCAATGAATGCAGATAGTTACACAGTTATAACACAGTAATAACAGTTGGTTCAGTCCTGTGCCAACGTTCCACTGTTATTACATCCCTGAAGTCGTAGATCCTTTGTGTTACTGCGACAACTCAAAAACTATTACAAGGTTCATGGAAGGACTGGATTGATTTTGGGAAAAGTTGGTTGTATATTTCCAACACTAGTAGGAGCTTTGTGTCTAAAAGTTTTAAGACCAAAATTTCAATCCAAATTTGGCGGATATGAATTGACTCAATGAAATCTATCTAATATATTGTATTTTACACCAATATGTCATCCTTTACTCACTAGGCGAGTTTTTTTTTTCTGAAAAACTCCGTTTTCAAGAAATTACTTGTGACTCTGACAACCTTTTGGGCAAAAAAAAAGAGTACAGAAGTAGAATTATTTGGGATTAAAACATTTTTTTGTGCATTTCAGTGTGTAGTTTGAAGGAGCTCCAGAGGGTCTCCAGTAAAACTGGGAGTCATCTACTTTCAGCATTAGGCATGCATTAGTTATAATAAAGGAATATGACTATTTTGGTCGGGAAAGCAGGGGATGGTGGGAAAAATTTCTTTATGGAGGCGTGGACCCTGAAGTGAAAGTGTTTGAAAATCACACGTAGCAGAAATGTTATTCACTTGGAATCTACCATGTCTCATGATGTTAAAATGTACGATTAATCAATGTGGAAGAAGATCAATCTAAAATAACCTATCAAGTTTCAAAAGTGTTTGAGTGTGGCTGCCGCACACGGACGTGTTCCAGCGTTGGTGTTAAAACGACATAATATGCAGCTATAATCTCCACTCACAAAAGCCTTGAATCACAAATTCTCCTGAAAAATACTGTAATATTTCAGAAGACGCACATCCGTTCAAATACAGTTTGAGTTGAAGACTTTTCAGAGTCTGCAGAGAGGGTGACAATCAAGACACACACAGGGCAGCAAATCTGATCAAATTAAGTAATATGTCATTTAGGTATGTAGATGGTCTTGAACTTCTCAAACAGGTTGATATCATTCTCCAGCTGCTTCATCTCTGCCTCCAGGCGCGCCTTGTGGGACTTCTTCGACATGGTGTCTATGACGAATGAGAGGCCCTGGTACTCGCGGTGCAGCTGATCCCAATTCCTTTTCAGACCCTGGATGGTGGAGCCACACAGGAAAAAGCCATCACTTTCACAATAACAGTCCGCTTGATAATGCAGCTGTGAGGTATTCCGGGGTCATCCACAGGGTCAACGCTCCAGTGATGATGATGAGTGCGAGAGATGTTGTAGAGAATTGTATTTGAGCAAATAATGATTAGCTATGAGTGACAAGCTCCAGGGTATGTCAACTTTAAAGAATTAAAGGGACCCTTTTTGTTTTTTTCCAGTGGGTCCATTTCTGTATGACACCCTACTTTTTTCAGGAGAGGAACATCCATTGTGCAGCGATGTGTTCAAGTACCTCCAGGATTGCTCGTCGCTCCTCGTCAGGCAGGAATTTCATGGCGCCGTGCTCCCTCTGTTCTTCCACTAAGTTGTTGTACTCCTCCTGAGCTCTTCGCTCCTCCTCATTACGCTGCTGCAGGTACTCTGGTACTTCTCCGTAATCCTGCAAAGAGCGGCTAGAAACGTTAGACCACATGTTCTCAGCTGAGCTCAGGCTCAAAACGATGAAACGCTGCATCAATAAAGAGGAAGGTGATTGTTTTTAGTTGCTTTATATCACCTTTTTCCTGATGTATTTGGGGACAAGTCCTGAATTCTCAAGGATCTGCTTGTGTCCCTTTTTGGAGTCTACATAAATGGGCTTTGGCTTCTTTGGCACAGCTGTGGTGGCTGTTTTTATGAAGTTTCTCTCGGTGTGGACGCCCATGGGTGGGATGTCCGTCCTGCTGGGAACAGGTGGTTTCCTCACGGTACATCTGTGACCCTCTTTGGAACACTGTGTCTCTGAGAGAACATATGAATACAAAGATATACAACAGAGCCACTTGTTGATCCAGTATTCTATAGGAGAACTCACTGTCGAGTAGTTTGGGCTCTTTGGAATACTTCTTGAGGTATTGTCCTGGGGGTGGCACCTCTACTTTTGCTGGTCCCATCGTCCTCATTGCATCCTTGACTGACTTTTCCTCAAGAACAACCGCTGGCCTGAACTTGGAAATATACCTTCAGATGGAAAACATCAGATGAAATTTAAATCAGTCCATTATGAATAAATAATATTGGGCAGAAAAATTGGGCAGAAAAATATTCCTTCCTTTAATCACAAGCCAAAATAAAATTACATGCGTGTGCGATTTAGACGACTTTTATACATACAACTTCAATTCAGTTACTTATTTACACATTTCTTTCAAATGTTAGCCTAATAAATCAAACCTTCATGGAGAGTTCTGACCCAATTTGTTTAATTCTGTCAAATTGAGGGCAGAATTTGTAAAGGTAAAGAATCTACAGAACAATGTTTAAGGCTAACTGGTCTATTATTGTTAGGAATTATAAAATAATAATTATCATTGTGCTAATTTTACATATGTTAACGCACTCTTAAAACTAAAGCTAACTGTCATGCACCTACCTAGGTGTTTTTTCAGCATGAACTTCATCTTTTGGAAGAACATTGTAGAGACTCTCTGGTGGGTAAACAACTTCTGACATTTTGAAGGTCTTTAATCTGATTAAAAATATAACATAAATTATATCAGGCAGCAAGCTACTACACCAAACCGAGCTAACATTTGGTAGTCAAACTCTTCGGTCATTGTTTGACCAGACGCGGACAGCAAGTTGCTAAGCAACAAAAGAGTAGATGATGCTTTTAAGAACCGTTGTAAAATTAAAACTCTATTGTATCTGAGACGCTCACACGTGAAGTTCGTGGAATGTCCTTTGTTTTATTTCACAGATACATATTTAAAATCAACTTTGTTCAATTGAAACAAGAACAGATGCTTATAATTCGACTTGGCACTTACTTGAAACTGGAAATATAACTCGAAATGTTGTGGTATTTTAAAAGGGTTACTCTTCAACAAAAAACAAATACAAAATTATATATGTATTTTTAATTCGCGGAAATAAATTATGAGTTGCATAAAGTAGCCATTTTTGCAAAAAGGAGATACCTACTTTTTAATTCAGAGCAGTAATAAACAAAATTCCGAGTTACCTTGAATGCAGCACAGACTTCCCTCGTATTAATGCATTTCGCGAAGAAGTTGCGTTTCATTTCGAAATTTATAGTTAATTTACCAACAAATGAAGAGTATTTGGTGAAACTCTATAGACAAACAGCAAGATGGTGCTATGATAACTATTTGGAACTGAAAAAATGAAAAAACCTACGGTTTATTTTGAGATTTCTTTTAATTTTGTCCCTCCTGGCCTACCGTAGCTGTTTATTTACTCGATGCCTTACTGATCTTCCCGTCGAATACGCTGAACAAAACTGTTATTTCCCCCTGGATATAGATCATACAAACATCACGGACACTATAGATAGAGATATATTATTGTGTTTATATTAGGAGTCCGCACCTTTTCACGTGAGTGTTTTGCACTTTAAAAGTAATGGCAGTGGAAGTGAACTACCTTCATAGGTGCAAAACTCGTGCAACATTATTGCAGCCAGTTGGAGAAGCTAAACACACGGGTCGTTTATTTTTATAGGAGAATCTCAGTCGTAAAAATATATAACAGCGCATTTACTGTCCTCTTAAACTTTGTTCTTTGTTTCTCAGGAGGAAAGGCAGCTGTCACTTCATTCCTCAATGGGTTTACTGAATGCGAGCCAGCTTGTTCAAAGGGCTGTTAGATGCTACCTGAGTCCCTTATCAGCATCAATATCATGCTTTTCTACCAAAGCATCTCTGCTGGGGGATCAGAACCTCCTCCTCATGGGGCCTCCTGGAGCAGGGAAGACCACTGTGGGAAGGATCGTGGCACACAGACTGGGAATGCCTGGCATTGACGTTGATGATGACGTCTTGGAGGTGGCATGGAAGATGCCTGTGGCTGCAAAGCTTGTTGCCGTTGGAGGAGAGCGTTTCCTTGAGGAAGAAGGCCGGGCCTTGTGCAACTTCTCTGCCTCTGGGTGTGTTATTTCTCTCACGGGCTCCAACCCTCTTCACGCTGCAGCGATGCAGCGGATCAAAGAGTCCGGGCTGGTCGTCTACCTGGACGTGGGCAGTGATGACATTATACAGAGACTCTCCAGGATGAAGGTGAACAGGATTGTGCGCCAGGAGGCTGGTGTGTCCATGAGGGACATTCTGCGCTACAGGAAACAGTTTTATGAGAAGTGGCTTGATGTGCGGGTGTTGTGTGGAGAAGGGGACACCGTGGAGGAAGTAGCAGAGAAGGTCCTGAAGGCAGTGGAGAGATATCAGAACCACGCTGCAGAAACCTATGTTTCAACCCGGAGTGGGGAACCATACAATCAGAAGACCTACTTTAGTGACGTGGTGGTTGAGGGTTTAGCCACAGATGGAGGCCTCTACGTTCCCAAAAATGGCTTCCCAAACATTGAGGCTCGTGAATGGCTGAGGTTAGTTGACATGTCGTACCCAGAACGAGCGCTGGTTTTACTGGAAAAGTGCATACACCCACGGGACGTCTCTGCTTTGGATCTCAGAACAATGATCTTCAGAGCATACGGATCGAACTTTGCCAGTAAAGCGGTGGCTCCCGTAAAGCATCTCATCCACAATCAGTACGTTCAGGAGCTTTTTCACGGCCCCACCGCCTCGTTCAAAGACCTGGCCCTGCAGCTGATGCCCCAGCTCTTCGCCCACTGCCTCCCTCCAATGTGCAACTACCTCATTCTGGTGGCCACCTCTGGAGACACCGGGAGCGCAGTGCTGAGCGGCTTCAGCAGGCTGAGCGACACCGACAGACACAGGACCGGGGTGTTGGTGTTTTTCCCAGAGGAGGGTGTCAGCGAGATCCAGAAGCTGCAGATGACGAGCTACAGAGGAGGCAGCTCCAGGGCCGTCAGCGTCCTGTCAGACTTTGACTTCTGTCAGAGGACCATCAAGAGGATGTTCGGAGAGTCTGGGCTGACCGGGCATCTCGCTGTGGAGTACGGCACAGTCCTCAGCACCGCCAACTCCATCAACTGGGCTCGGCTTTTGCCACAGGTGGCTGATCACCGATCGATTACTTTTCCTAAAAGTTTCGCTCAAGTGCAGATATTGGTAGATGGCTGCATTCCATTCAAGTATCTCAATAAGAAGTGATGGAAGAAGTATTACAATCTTTTACTTAAATAGTACTTAAGTACACTTACACACTCGTTATTAATCAGTACAGGAAATAGAATCAAGGAAAATATCAGCACACTGCATTCAAAGGTCACATGAATTCAATCTTGCAGTTACATTTGTTAGGGATTGTCAAAACTTTCCTCAAAGCCCAGCAAGTATTAAGTCGACACAAGTACATCAAATACTCAGTTACTCAGAGTAACTACTACTCCAGGTTTTATCATCTCAAGGAAATTCTTCACTGGCAGATAAAACAATATCTATATAATATTTTATTCTGGACTGTTTTAATCAAGGGATCATATAGTATAGCACTGGTACAGATAATCAGGTGATTAAGCATAACATTATAACCAGCCACAGGTTATAAGGTGACATTGATAATCTCATTACAATGTCACCTGTCAGTAAGTTTGATGTATTAGGCAGGAAGTGAACATTGTGTCCTAAAGTTCATGGGTTGGAAACGGGGGACAAATTGTGAGGGCTAGACAACAAGGTCAAAGCATCTTCAGAAGGTCAGATGAGTTGTTCCTGGTTTTCAGTGTTTAGAACTGACCGCCGTAGATGAATTTTTGTTGTGGGGATTTTTCATTGCACACATTTTGATGTAATAGCTCAGGTTTTACATTAAGATGGCTTCATAACATTCAGGTATTTCAGTAAGCAGTGATGGAAAAAGGAGTAAAACTGTTAACTTAAGTAGGACCAATACCATTTATGCAATTAAATGAGGTTAGGGTATTGCAGTAAGGTTTTTTATAAGAAATTTAAGTATGACGGGTTGGTGCGCAGCTTTTGGAAGCTTGAGGTTAAAATAACATTCTGAAGCAGCCTGACTGGTAACATTTTTTCTTCTTGTATTCT
Organism: Lophius piscatorius; assembly: GCA_009660295.1. NCBI lineage: Eukaryota > Metazoa > Chordata > Actinopteri > Lophiiformes > Lophiidae > Lophius > Lophius piscatorius. The sequence goes on from VRLP01000195.1 coordinate 143,516, forward strand.
TCATGGATCCTACTTGACCAAAGATGAGATTTCTGGATCTGGTGAGAGAGGACATGCAGTTGGTTTGTGTGACAGAGGAATATGCAGTGGAAATGGATGATCCGCTGTGGCGACCCCTAAAGGGAACAGCGGAAAGAAGAAGATTCTTTATCGACCCTTCACTGGTCCTGATCTTTATTGGCTTTGTGACAGCAGAAAAACTTAATCTCCTGACGACTGGTGAACTGGTGACAGGGTTATGGGTTATGCATGGCTCATGTATGTGCCTGGGGAGCAAAGGCCGGTCTGTGTTGTTCGATCTCACATAGGAGCCACTGATGCACGAGTTGCTCAGAAAGTTCATGCTGGTTCTGATAGAAAGGTTTCAGAACACATAGTGAATTACTGATTTTGTTTTTTGCAGCAGAATGGGACTCTGTAGAATATTAAGCAAGTGGTTTTAATGTTTTGGCTGATTGTTGTATGTCTTATGTATATTGTTCTGGTGTTTTCATTGATTGTCTGTATTTTTATTTTAAGTCTACTATCTCTCATATGACTAGATTAAATACTGTTTCCACAGAGTTTTAAAGGTTTAGTCGGGAAATAGTTCACTATTACATTGTTATAACAGTGTAATAGATTGTGGTTCACTGTCCCTCCTGTTACAGGTGGTGTACCACTCCTCAGCCTATCTGGACCTATGCAGAGATGGTGTTATCAGCTTCGGGGATCCCATTGATGTTTGCATCCCTACTGGAAACTTTGGAAACGCCATGTCAGCTGTGTACGCCAAGAACATGGGCGTCCCGATAAGAAAGGTTATCTGTGCGTCCAATCACAACCGCGTGGTCCCAGACTTTATCACCACAGGTGAGTATGATCTCAGGGGCCGGCCTCTCATGCCCTCCCACTCCCCAGCTATAGATATCCTGAAATCCTCCAACCTGGAGAGGTTTATCCACCACGTCTCAGACGGCGACAGCGATCTCGTCAGGGCGCTGTTCACACGTTTGGACACACAGCAGCACTTTCAGGTTCCTCAGACTCTCCTGGACAGGATGCAGGAGGAAGTGACGGCTGGCTGGTGCTCCGAGGACGAATGTTTTGCCGCCATCCAGAGCGTTCACACACAGACAGGCTACGTCATGGACACACACACCGCTGTGGCTAAAGCGGTGGCCGATAGACTGCAGGACGGTCGGTGCCCTCTGGTGCTTTGTTCCACCGCTCACTATGGAAAATTTGCTCCTGCTGTGATCAAAGCTTTGAAAATCCAAAATATTCCAGAGGATCCCGTAGAGCAGCTGAAGAAGCTCGGATCCGGTGCATCCTGGCCGGAAACGCATGGAGAAATGATGGCATGCTTGAAGCAGAGTGGCGGGAGAGGACACTCAGTTTGTCAGGCAGAGTACAGCGTGTTGGTGGAGGAGGTGGAGAGAATGATACAAGACTCCTTCCTGAAGGTCATGTAGGAGTGTTTTTATCTGAAATGACAGAAATCAGAATTAAAATGTCACTCAGGTTTATTCCTCAGGCATCGATCTTCATTGTTCAACGGTAAAGTTTTTTTTTTAAGCAAATTTATCAGGTAACAGGACAAAGAGTTTTTCTTCGAAAATGATAAAGTTTATAAAAATCTAAACCAAATACAAATAAAAATAAAGAAAGTCAAAATATTACTTTATAGGCATGAATAAGAGATGAAAATGTCATTATCTAATCATCCCCATAATGCTGGAATGTCGTGTCAAGATTCTTTGGGTTAAGAGATAGGAAGCTCCAGAAATGTTTTGTGGACCAACAAACCTTAAACGGGGTTGGATACACTGGACTGAATTTTCATGTATGGGTCATGTGTCCCCGTTTAAATGTCCCATTCAAAAGACTTCCTGTCGGAGCCTGCAAAAAAAACCAACGCATTCCCTCTGATTACTCTCCAACTGAATCTAACTGGGCTTAACGATCATTCAGTATTTCTCCAGAGCTCTACGGCGTTGAAAACACTGGTACCAGCATCTCCTCCTCAGCTGTGGGAGAAGATCAAACAAGCGTTTGTGTGTAGAGATATTTCTAATGACTTTGATTTTATGCTTATGGATTGTGAAAGTATTTATTTGGATGACTCTGTCCTTATGTAAGTTCTCTCTCTGCTGATGTGAAGCCCGATGAAGAACCACCTAGATGTCACGGCGTGGCATTAAAGCACAGCTAATTATTTGAGCTCCCTGAGACTCATTAGGAGGCGGAGCTCTCCTCCGATCTCCTGACAGGAGGTAGAGAGGGTCAGAGTTCAACTCTGTTCCTGTACTCTGTCTCATTTGTCTCCTTGCTGCTAACATTCAGGAGCATATCATCCGTAATGTTTGCTCTTGTTCTTGTAGGAAGAGTGTGGCATTCTGGGATATATACTCATTTGCTTCCTCGACAAGATTCTCTGAAGTGGCTGAACTTTCAGCTCCTGTTTCATCCTGACCTTATCAATAGGAGAGGTTTTTGTTGCTTTATTATTTCCCTGTTTGAGCGACACTAAAATACTTACTGATTACTTTTCTGCTTCATTTTGTGTTTTACTGCAGATTATTGTTTAGAAATGCTTTATTTTCTAATTTAATCTTAGTTGTAATGATACATGTATTTATTAACGGAGTGCACCAAAGTCATGTTCTGTTTTATTCCCCAATATTAAATTGATTGAATGTAAAGTCATCAGTTTGTGAACATTCTTGATCAGACCATTTGCCGTTTTAGGGTAAGATAAGACTGTCTAATATATTAAATGAATAAATCCTCCAAAAATAGAAATAAAATATGCAAATAAATATTTTTTAATCTTGATGAGGGCAATAAAGGGTTGAACAGAACAAAGAGGCCCAGTTCATACATTGAAAGAATGTCGGACTAAAACCAGTGAAAGTGTGAGTAGAGGTTTTATCACATATATCAGCCCCGCCCTCATTTCATAAACTATCTGGCTTTTATTTCTTGTTACATTGTCATTTCTCCATCAGCATCTAGAGGTAACAAGCCAAACAGGAGGGTGCATCCAGTTGGTCTTGGCTTTCTCTTTAAATTGGATAATAAGAGCAGATGACAGGCATTATGGGAAATGGGTGCACCACATAGCATGGCAGCTGTCGGAGTGGTTGTCAGTGAAATGAGATCGCAGCTGGGTGGATGAAGCGGTCTGTGGGGTTCGATCCACGACCTGCTCCTTGCAGCTGGGAGGAGTCGACAGGAAATACCTCTCCGGGTGTTTCTGGGATCAGTGCAGTGTCTTATATTCACTCTGGCAACTTTAGTGTTCCCCTATGCTGAATGTTACATATCAGACGATTACAGGCTGGGGGCGGCTCTGAACCACCTCTGCTTGTTTCTCTCTTCCTGCTTGCTGAGAGCATTGGCCTTATTAATCAAGCTGCCTGGCAGGTGAATGTGAGGAATGGGGAGTTAAGTGTCTGAAGGAGGAAGGATGGGTGGTGTGTGTGTGTGTGTGTGTGTGTGTGAGTGTGTGTGTTAGTGGTGAAGGGAAGTAGAGAGCCAGCTGTTGTTCAGCACCTATTGGCCCACGGCTGGCTGAGCAAGGATAATTGCAAGAACCAGCCAGCTTCCCATTTCCTTTATGTGAACCTGTGGCATTATGGGAGCTGCTCTTTCACAGGATAGGGAAATAGAAAAGAGAGAGGAGGAAATTATCGCATCGGACGAGTTTGGAAAAAAGATACAGGCTTTAATTGGGGCTCTGCTCACTTGATCCCTCGCTCCGTTCTCACTTTGTGTTCCAATCAAACGTGAAGGATTTGGGAGTGATCGACAAATGTGGGGAAACAAGGAATTTTATTTCCTTTTTTATTTTCTCAAACAAGCTTTATAATATCCCTGGAAAGTTTATGGATATTATGGAATCGTCATCGCCGGTGCAGCCGTAGATTGATGTCAGCCTTAACTCAATAACTATGCATAACTATTCGACCCCATAGGCCTTTGTGCGAGGAAGAACTGGGTTGATTTTGGGAAAGGTCAGGTGTATATTTCTGACACTAGGGGCATATTTATCTCAAAAAGTTTTCGGGCCATAATGTCTCAACTGTTGGTCTGATTTAGTCCAAGTTAGGTGCAAAAGAATCAACGTGAGGAGATCCATCTAAAATATATTGTTTATTACTCTAATATAACACATTTTCTGCCTTGGCGGAGTTTTTTTTTTTAACGGACACAAGTTCCTAACCGTCAGTCTGATTTGATCCAAATTTGGGGCATATGAATCAGTTTGAGGAGATGTATCTTTTATATATATCATAAATTAAGTATCATAATTAATCTTCAAATCACTTTCCTATACTCTCTTATGTGATACACAGTTGGACATAACTTCAAATTTAATCGGAGGAGTTCAATCAGGAGGATTACTTGAACAACGCAGGGGACTGGGTGCTTTTCGGTGATATACCAATGCTGTCGGGGACGACAGCATAGCCCTAATTTATTTATAGTCGTTAACAACGCCTATACCGGCGAAACGTATGCCGACTATGAAAGAATATTGGAGTCGCTTTCAAAATACAGTAACATTTTATCCAGTTGAAGTTTCTCAGATCCTTTTACTTTCCCTGGAGCAACGTCAGCTGTGAGGACAGCAGTCACTTCCTGTGTAACACATCCCACCGACCACCAGGTGGCAGTGTAACGAAGTAATCAATGTTATTCTGACTACACCTGTCCGTGGTTTTAATGTTATGGCTGAATTGTGTGTGTGAAAAGAGTGTTCACTGATACACTCCACACCTGGTAAAGTTTCAAATGCATTTATCTTCAAGAAATGGTTTTTAGAACTTTTATCTAAGGAGTGGAATTGAATACTTTCTCTACTAACGTCAGAAGAATCTGATTTGATTTGAGTTCCTGTCTTTGTTTCTGTGTAGTTTTATTTTCCTGGCTTAATATGGGCGTCCTGGCATCGTGAGGCGTCCTTCTCCACGATCAATGATTTGTCTGTGGAAACAACAGGGGAACAATCAGCAAACACGTCTCAACAGCGTGTTTACCTGAGACTCCTGCACTAATTACTGCAGACGGGCCTTTGCACCTTAACAAGCTTCTTCAAAGTGTGAAGAAGAGGAGGGGAGGCGGGAGAGCTAATGAAGGTGTCCGCGGCAGCTCCCAGCAGAACTCGATTGTTATTGGATTGAACTAATTTGCATTTTGATGCAAACTCAGAGCCGAACAATACACCAACCAGTGGACGACACAAAGCAGCGGTTCAGTTCAGGGTGATCCAGGCGACTAACGAAGAAGAGCAGATTGCATTCAGGCGACGCCTCCATCGTGCTTCTGGCGAGCGTCTGCCAGAATCTTCCCCCTCCGTGGGACGAAGGGAAGGGAATCCATTTCTCACCCGGAGAATGAGAAATCAATGACCCCGAGGTGGATCTGTGTGAAATGAGATATGAGCTTAATCTCGGAGGACTCAGGTGATTGACAGATGATTGACAGGGGTTAACGTTCAGGAAAAGAAGGTTGTACACTGAGCGCCTCAGAGTCTCACTCCTAACATGGAGTAATATAGTGTGGAAGGTGAGCTGAAGGTGGAGATATTACATGTTTCAGGTAAATGTGGGCTGGCTGCGGCTCATTTATTGAAATTTAATGGATTTGATGTTTTTTTTGATTTCACAACTTATTAAGTGTAATCATTTTTGTGGTTCTGTTTTTTTTTTTTTTTCATGTTGGGTTCAGGAGGAGACGAGGGGCAGGTCCTACCAACTAGTCCAAAGCAGTTCTCTCTCCCAGTGGAAGCAAAGTCATTTCCTGATGCATGTTCCTTGTTTTTTAATGGCGACTGTCTGAATCAGAAAACTGCATGTCTGAAAACACCTTGAAACTGAAATCAGAGAAGCATTCTACTTTATATATCTATATATATATCTATATATATATGCACCTTGGCTTTGTGGGGGATAGTAGTCCCGTGGTACCTTAACTCTATTAATATGACTCCTTACTCCTCCAAAAAAGAAAAAAAGATTAAAAAAGAAATCGGAGATCTCCTGAGATCAGATAAATAAAATAATGAGCTTCTTCATTACTCTTAACACCTTGTCATCGGTTAATTGTCCTTCCTTAGACCACTTTCTTACACTGCAGACCAGGAACTCCCACTATTACCTGCAGTTCTGGAGATTTGCTGACCCACACAGCCATGACAATGTGGTCGCTCATCAAAGTCGCTCCGATCGTTGAGCTCGGCCATTCGTTCTGGCTCAACCTCATCAGGACAAAAGACTTGCTGACTATATATATATATATATATATATATATATATATATATAATATATCCTCTGACGGGTTTGTCCCCATTAAGAGACAATCAATGCTTTTCATTTCACCAGTCATTGGTTGTTATGTTTCGGCTGATCAGTGTATATCCTTTAAATGACCTTTATGGCTTTTTCTATTTATTTCTTCATGGCTTTAGCATCAACCTTCCAACCAGAGGTTAAAATAGAAAAATTAAAAAATTCTGACGTCACACAATCAGAATCATGAATCATTTTTTTTTTTTTTATTAATTCAATTATTATTAAATGTTTTTATTGTACTTTTATTGCAATGTCTTTCTTTATTAAGCTGTTTGCTTATATATTTCAGCATATTTTATGGTGAAGAATTGACTACTTGACATTTTATTTCGTGCAGATTTGAAGATATCAAGTCTCAAAATATCAAAATCGACTTTAATAAAAAAAAAAAAGAAAAAGAAGAAATCATGAATGTTTTTTTTTAGCAGGTGTTGATATTCTAAGACACGGATTTGCATTTCATTAAAATAATAATTTACAACTTCTTCACATATTGGTTTCTACGGAAGTGCATTGCTGTCATGTAAGAAATAAAAAAAAAGAAGTATTATGATATATATTTAAATTATAAATGTATAATTTGAAAAGAGTGAAAACGTTCACGTTGATATTACTTAAATATTCTGTCATGACAGATGGTGGTTGTTCATGTTTCTTTCTCCTGAGATCTAAGCTGCGCCTTTGAATGATTTTATTATTGGGTGGCATCAACACTGTCATGTGACCCGGAGCTCAGTCTGGCGTCTCTCTGCTGCTGTAGGTGTCTTACTGCACCTCCAAATCAAAGCAGGAGGAGATTTGACAGTCACACCACATATCCATCTCCTTCTCTTTGATATCCTGCCTGAGGTAAGGAGTGATCTGTGACTGTCGCGCCATTTCCTGTCTGAAGACGAGTCGTAGTTTATCAGAGAGGCTGGTGAAGGGAAGCCACGGGCGGGAAACACGACATGATGATAAATGCCCCAAGGCCTCGGGTCAAATGGGTCTACTACAGAAATATCTATCTATAATTACTCCACATGTAGACACATGTTTTACTTTACATTCATTTCCTGTACGCTGCCGTTCGGAGTAGGTATTGTTGATATTATTTGAAGTTTTTGTTATATATTACACAGAAATGAAAACCATCTTTTTGCAGTTGTGTGCATTTTTTTTTTTTTTTTTGCAAAAACTGTTTGACTGTTGGATTGCGCTCTTTCATGTTTAATTTGCATATATATGCTGTAAAAAGCTGTGAGACTAGATGCATGAAAAAGAAATTCAGAAGAAGGTCCAGAAGAAAACGTAATAAGAAAAAGGGAGAGAAAGAAATCAATTATTTTTTCAGCTTCATGCGAACATCCTAGAAAATGAAAGCCTGTGGAATGATTTTTTCCCAGCTAAGCAGCTTGGATTCCACATTCTTTTTTTCCTTTAATAGTTGCATGATATGGAACTCTTCAACTTCCTTTCTTTAACTCTTTAACAGATTGGACGATGTGAGGAACAAGGTGTGGATGGCCGTATTCGGCGTCCTCTCCTCTGGCCCGGCTGATCTCTCATCTTCAGGCTGGTTGCTTTTCATCAGTTCCATTTGTTATTACAGAGACCCGGCGGCGGAGAGCATGACTCACTGCTATAAAGAAGCTATCATGTCCATCACCATCACCGCCTTGACTGACGTGCTCAAGTTCTCCGTAGGTATCACATCTGATTTCCCATCAGTGCAGTCGTTCTGCCTGTACACCTGCACATCCATCATCTTCTCCTTCCTCCACACAGCCACCTTCCTCGGAGCCTTCCTGTCCTTGAACGGGAGGGGAGAGGCCAGCAACAGGCGCTGACTGAGCTGCATGAGAATCCCATCCGATAATCATAATCATCATCCTGATATATATATATAACATCTGCTGTGTGGGAGGCAGCTATGATGGGAACACTGGAACAGAGAAAACTCAACGGGCGAGTCGTTTCTTCCAGGATTACTACGGACCCTTTTTGATCAAACCTTGGGTCAAAGCGGTTATAATCTTCCTTTATGTGGTATATTTAGCCGCAAGGATTTATGGGTGCTTCCAAGTAGAGCAGGGGATTGAGCTATATGTTTGTGCGGCTCATAGCTCCCACGAACACAAGATTCACCAGGAAAGACAGGTTGTACTTTTCTGATTTTGGTCCATCTGTGATGATCATTGTGAGTGAGGAGTTCCCATATTGGGAGGAGACCAAGAGGCAGAACCTTCAGGGATGCATGGAGGACTTTAGAAGGGTCCAGGTTGTAGATGAAGATCTCTATACTTCCTGGTCGGACTCTTATTTTTCATACGGACGTGAAGAACATATACACCTTGACGATAAAGAGGTTTTTCTCAAAATTCCCCCAACTTTTTGGATCTATTTCCATTATTCAAGCAGGACTTGAACCTCACTGGAGATGCCATCCATGTATCCCGGTTCTTCATCCAGACTCTATCCAGGTTAGGCCACGCCATAACACAAGCGGCCATGTCCACGATCTCAGGCATCTCGGTTTTGACCACGTCTGAGTTTCACACCTTCAGAATGTTTTTTCAGATCTTCTTATTCTTCACGTTTATCGGGATGCTTCACGGCCGCGCCTTCATCCCGGTGATTCTAACGTTATGCACAAGTTTAATACTCCACCTTGTGAGTATAATACCAATTACTAGGATAAAATATTATATATTTAAAATAGATTTCATTGAATCAATTCATAAGCGCTACATTTGTATATCGGATCATCATTTATCATTATCATTTATATCGGATTTCTCATACGACTTTTTTTTTCATAAGGGAATGCTTGAGGAAATTAATTTTAGATTTCTGTTAGCCACTAACACTCAGCTCCATTTGTTCACAGCGTTGAACTATTAACCTTATCCACAGTCAGAAGCCAAACAGACTGGTGGGTGAGTAACGCCAACATGCTGCAGCATCCGCTCAATAATGCCGGCGGCGGTGTTTGTTAGCAGATATAAACATTCCTGGATGGGACAAGAAAGAGCCTCGGGTGCAGACGTATATCATTTGGTCAAGAAGACCCAGGAGGTCTAAAAGTTCCAATCTACATCCCCAGTGCAACACCCTCCGTCACGCCTGTCTTCCTCACGTCTGTCTTCCTCAGGAAGCCCTTCCAGGACGAGATGCCTCCAGCCCACACAGCGTGACGTGACATGACCCGACACCCAGCAGAGAGCGGGCGAGCGAGCTTGGAGATTCTGCTATTAAGAACGAGAGAGACAGACAGACCATAGAAGAAGAAGCAGAAATAAATAAATAGCTCACATCCCATTTTACTGAAACACAGATCCTATAGTGGATTTCAGTTACTAACTGATTTCACTGATTAGAACACTGCCAACACTGATGGGAGATCATGACTGAGTTTCTAGGTTGAGGTTTGGATAAAATGAGTGCAAAGACTTTCATCCTAAAAATATTTAAAGAATGAACTTGTTCAAGCACGTTTTTGGTTCTTACTGACTTTATGTTTGCTGCAATATAGATGGAGAGCGCCAAACCTAAAGCAGCCAGAACGAAACACAACCTGATCTTGCTTCTATGCTGTTTGGCCAAAAGTATGTGGATGGCAATACTGTGGTCAAATGTCTCATATCAAGCCAGAAAGCCTCAATATGTTTATTTAATGGCTGCATCACTGCAGGGATTCACTCCTGTTCACCGTCACTAAGAACCTGCTACTGATGTTGGTTGACTTAACTCACATTTAACATTCAGGCTCATCCCAAAGTTGATGGGGGGGGGTTGGGGTCAGGGCTCAGTCGCTCTCTCTTTCCACAGCAAACTGGAAAAACCATTCATTTTAAGGAATTACCTTCTTTTCTCTGACTTTGTCCAGAAGGAGATTCTCACATGAAACAGATTTGAAACTATTGCCAGTTTAAGCAATTCAATAACACACTATTGTCTAAAATCTCGTTACTGTAGCGTTACAATTTATCTTTATTGTGTCTACTTCTGCATATTGTTGAAGCAGTAAAGAACTGGAGGCACAACTTTACTGCACAACTACTTTTAACTAGATAATCTCAGTACATTTTTGCTGATAATACTTGTGTTTAAAAAATCGAATCAGTTTTTAAACACTGGTTGAAACAAAATGCGGTGAAGGAAAAGCTTGTTTTCGTTGAAATAAAGTATTGTAGGGTATTTTTCAGTGAATTCAGTTTTTTTTACAATGCTGAATCAAACTAAATGTTATTTAGCTTTTTATACCATTTAGATTTTATACTTAAAATTTACATTTTTCTATTTAACATTTCGACTTAATATTTGAATGAACATCTAACATTCAGATGCAAAATTGTTAATATCTTGATTTAATATTTAGGAGTTCATTAACCATTAATGCCAATTTAAATCAACATTTTATTTTTTATTAATACATTTTAACGTAAACCATTTCATTTATCTTTTTATTTTTTTACTAGAAAGGCAAATATCACCATAAATCCATAAATATTGTTTTGAATGTGACAAAATGTGACTTCAAAAAAATAAATCACATCAATTTTCCACATTAGTTGCTGTTTTTATTACATTCTTTCACATTGTTTAGTCAAACTAGTCAAACTAATTTAGTTTTCTTTTACTCCGGTAAATGGTTAAAATCGACTCATGAATAGTTCAGATCTTTAAGGATTGATCTGGATGACGGATTTAATATAGATGGATGAGCCGATCCTGAATTTATCAGCCCCTAAAGAGGACAGCTCTGTAAGTGTTTGCGCTGTTTCAGCACCGGACAGCTCCATCACTGCCTCCTGAGTGATGGACAACTCAAGCGGCCTTTGGCGCAGCAGCGGCTGGAGCGACTGGAGCCAATCAGAGAAGGATGGAGGCGGGCTGAGGGGCGCTCAGCTCCTGACGCGTCTCTTCCAGGCCTATTTAATGCTTGATGTGGTCGGAAGAGGGCGGAGTGCGTTAGCCATCGAAGTGAGGAGAGGCTCCCTCTTTGAAATTCATAAATAAAGCACTAAGACGTCCCCTTCTTACCCCTCCCTTCCCTCCTCGTTTTGATTCAGTCTATGTAGCCTACACGCAGGGGCAGAACGTCCGCCGCACGGTAAAGTCAAGACAGTCCTGTCTCCTCTCATAGAGGGTGAGAGAGAGAGGGAGAGAGAGAGAGAAAGAGAGAGAGAGAGAGAGAGAGAGAGGAGAGGTGAGGAGGGGGGAAACAGCTGCAAGCGGATACTCAACATCAACAAGCTGCATGAGGCATCAGTGAAGAAGAACAAGAGGAAGAAGAAAAAGAGGGAGAAGAAGGGATCTTCTGAGGGGGTTCCTCTCCATGTTGATTTGAAGATCTTAGCCTCCTACAAGTGGTGAAGCGATCGTTTAACGCAGCATTTTTGGTGGATTTTCTTGCAGCCCCCCCAAAGACTCAGCCCCAGTAGCAATCCTCCAAATATCTGTGGACGCAATCCGGAAGGAGATGGCTGTTTTCCGGCTGTCGCTCCTGCTGCAGGTGGGATTGGTGATCGGTTCAAACCAAAAATCCTCGGAATGGACAGCGCGTGGGGAAGATGTGAGGGCGATCCAGACTCACCGTTTGCAGCTGGCGCACCTCCGCGCGCCTCACCATCCCCTGGCGGAGCTGCCGCAGAAAATAGAGGAGCTTCTCCCCAGGGTGGTCATAGCTTTCCTCCACACTGGGGACTCGACCACCTTAAAACACGCCAACTGCTCCCGGAGGTACGAGCTCACTTCTCTGCGTGGAAGGTCACACGCCACTCCGCATCCGTCCATGAGCAGCGTGCTGGACACGGTGCTCCACGCCACGAACTTCCTCAACATGATCCTGCAAGCCAACAGGTCCAGGGAGCAGAGTCTTAGGCGTGACATAGAGTGGTACCACGCGCTAGTCAGGAGTATACTGGAAGGAGACACCAAGATTCACCGGGCGGTAGTGACTTTCAGCGTGGAGTCCTCCGTGACGGGGCCCACGGTGCTTCTCCAAGCCACTAGAGCCGGTGGAGAGATAGTCCTCCAAGACCTCTCCAGCGTGGCCCACCTCCATCTGCACAACCGCACCTCAGACACGGAGTGGTACCATGGTGTCAGGAGCAAGAAGAAGAAGCCTTCTTTCAATAAGAGGGTGCTGAGCCAAGATTTCACATCAGTAGATAATTCTTTGAGAAGAGGGGAGAGTTTTATCCCAGACAAGACGCACGTCAGATGGTCTGCGCCCTACTTGGAGTGTGAAAACGGGAATTTTGTCCCACGTTGGCTTTTGACCTTATCAGCTGCTTTCTACGGCCTGAATCCCAACCTGGGTCCTGAATTCAGGTGGGCACCTTCAGCACACTCATAAAGATAAGTCTTTGAATGAAGTTAAAGAAATCATCTTAAGTATTTTTACACGATTACTTACGGGAAATGGATTTCTTTCAGACTTGAGCACTTTTGCTGGTCGAGCTTAATATGCATTTGTTGGGTCAATCTAACTTGTTAGGGTTGATTCAACTTAGTTACATGGAACTTTACTTAGCAGGGTTAGTCCAACTAATTGTGAAGTAGAAAGATTAAAATCAAAAAATGGTGTTTTCTAACCCAATTTGATTAAATTGATCCTAAAATTACCCTTTGAGTGCAGAAACTCAACCGTATCACCTCATAGTAACTTGACAAATCACCTAAAATCACGTTTTTGAATTTTGTGCCAATCCTACGAAATGCAATCATGTTTATCTTGTAAACATTACATTATCTTATATAAAAAAAACCATGTTACATTCAAGTTAGCGTAGCAGTCAGCCTTATTGCCTTTTTTACATGCAGGGAATTAGCACAGCAGAGCATCATTTTTTTTGTTTTCCTGGCATTAAACGGATCCATAAATCTGTTATGATGCCTCAGAGAATTAATGTCAGACAGATTTCTATTACTCTAAAGGTGAGCTCAGGTGGGTTTAACCACTGCTACATCTCTAATCCCCAGTAGGGCTTTTCTTCCAAACATACCGCAGCTCCCCTCTTGTTATAGAAGAGGGGTTTTCTTCTCTCCTCCACTATGACAAGGCAGCGGGAGGCTAAAAATAACCCTGGATGTTATTGGATGTATCAGTGGTTAAAACCCCGGGCTACAGGCCTTCATTTGTTTTTTCAAACTACTGCCTGCTTTACTTCTCAGGAAAATGCCATGTGCCCTTCCTCTCCCCTTCTTCAAAGAGGAGGTGGCTGCTATCTGTATTGAGATGTGATGAGAGGTTTAAAAAAAGAATGGAATCAGCAGATGAAGAAATGCTGAAATACGTCCGGTGTTGGGGTGCCTCGTCCAATCCGTGTCCTCAGGCCACCCCTGCTGCAGCCTCTTCGTGCAGCGTGCCATGTTTATGCCAGCGCTCCTGATGTGTGAGGACTCCTTCGGATCCTGACCAACATCTTCTCAATGAATATTTAATCCGGATCAGCGGCCGTGTGAGCGTCGCCTTCAATGAATCTTTAATTGATTCACTCGAGTCGCTCGCAGGCGAGCAAATATTTCAAATGAGTCCGAACCTGCAGTGATTATAGGGTAATAGGCTATCAGCTACCTGTTGTTAGCCTCTCAGAGCAGCTTCACCCGCTTAGTCTCCCACTGAAGCAATCAGATTAGGAATTAGCCCACACACGCAACTGAACAACAGTCAGACAAGCAGAACTAAAGTTTATTTTTGAGGCAAAGTTTAGGTTTTAGTTTGGTTCCACGGCCAAGAGTTTGTTTTGTTGTGGAATTTACATTTGATTTACTACTGAAAAACTTACAGGAACATTCAAAACAAATCAAAGAGAGCAAAAGAAGGTCACTTAAAGGTAATATAATAACACAAAACACAAAAGTACCATGCCAAAAACATGTTTAACAAGAACAAAATTATACAAGATCCACAGCGCTGGCATAAAAAAAGGAGATAACATGACATAAAAGCATGTGTGTAAAAATGTTATTTATGAAGAGTTTTCAAAGAGGTCACAGATTCTAGGAGCTGCCCGGACCACAAAAGTCACCTTTTAGATTCTACTGTCAGCTTCGGCACGTCCAGATGGAGCTGTGGACCCGACCTGAAGATCTAAGGTCCAATCTCATAGCAAGCCTCATATCTATTCATCTCCTCAGCAATGGATACGTTCATGTTACAAGCCTCATTGTTCGATTCAGGTTAATGCCCAGATCATACATGATCATGTTGATCGTTGACAATTAAAATGACGGTGACCTTTATCCGACTCTAACCAGAGTTCTTCAGTCCTGTCCCGTCCCGTTTCAGCCCGTTAGCTAATTCATCCATGAGCTGTAGTGTTTTCTCCATTAACTCTGGCGTATTTCCCAAAATGTTACTGTTTCTTAAACAATTCACAGACCAGCCATAACATTAAAACCACCTGCCTAACATTCCGCAGGTTCCACTTTTTGCGGCTAAAACATCTCTGTGACGTACTGTGTGTTCTGACACCTTTCTATCAGAACCAGCATTGACTTTTTCCAAGAAATTTGTTAACAGCAGTTCATCAAAACACAACCACATCGCCGGGTCACCAGTTGTCCTTCCTTAGTCCATTATGATCAGACCAGGAACATGAGACACAAACTGTATTTGTGGGGATGTTCTGACCCAGTCATTAGGTCGTCAAATTTTTCTTTCTTTAAACACATCAAGTTCAAGACTAATTGTTGACCTGCTGCCTTATTTATCTCACCCCCTGACATGGTCATGGTGCCAAGGTAGCAAGATAAATAATGTTCCCATCAAATGCCAGTGTTTATATTGTTATGGCACATTGGTGTAAAGTGGCCTTCATGAAAAAACCTCAAACCTCATTGTTTATTAATACGAACAAAAAAATCAATGTTTGGGAAATGCATTTGTTTTCCCTTTCTTGTTGAGGGTTTGATAAACAGCTTTACTCTCTGCTCATGTTTGTTTGGTAAATATAAAGCTGCAACCAGCGGGCCGTTAGCCTAGCTTAGCATACTGGAGAGTGGAGAAGGAGGTCCACTAAACTCCTGTAAAACCAAGAACTTTCTGCTTTTACACTTCAGTCTTCATGTTATGACACTGGTCGGATAGACTAGCATATAAAAACATAGAGAAACTTTTATGTTTTTATGCTAATTTAATCGAATCATCTGCTGGCTAAAATTGAACATTTTTCATAAAGACGTGAGAGTGGTTTCTCCTGTTGGATAGAAACTCTCAACAGGAGTGGAAATGGGCAGGTTCATTTTTTAAGGGTGACTTAAATTCTGCCTTCATTAAATTCAGGTGAAAAATGTTAAGTTAAAAACAGAACAGTTTTAAAAATGAAGCGTTCATACTACAACATTATGAAGATGATCCACGTACAAATGGACCAAAAATGATTATTATATTAAAATGATTTCTATATTTTGTTCTCTCAAATAGTTTCACAGGAATAGTATAACGTTGGCATTTCCAAAGGATTACAGGTTTTCAAAAGTGTATGTTTTCAGGCTCCATAACGCCGCTGTCATGTGAGCAAAAGGTCAAACCAAAACCACAGGCCCCCTGTTTTATGCTAAAACCTGAGTCAGCATTTTACTCAGGAATCTAGCCCATTCATAACATCGTCTCAGAGGCGTACCAGTGACTATTTCACGCTCCTTCCTTGCGTCATCCCCGTCTCGGTTTGTTCCTTAACAGCCATCTCTCAGATTCTCATATCAAAGCAGCAGAACGGCTCATTCCGCTCCCTCCCGCCTCCTCAGCCGCCCGCCAGATAAGAAACAGGAGAGGAGAGGGTAATATAGCTACCTCAGACATCAGCTCTCCTCCGTTTCCCCTCCAGATGAATACCCAATCAATACGACGATGAATTAATAATGAAAGATGTAGAACAACCGGCCTGTATGGGCCATCTTCAATCCAGCCTCTTAAAGATTCACTCACTTCCTGTTTGGCGTGATGATGTCGGAAGAAGCAAGGTGACTCGTTTCAGGTTTCAGAGCATCTGGAGAATGGCGATTCATGCAACGCTGATGCTGTTTGTTTGTCGTGTGGACTTGAGTTGATAGACCGACCTATTGTTTCTGGGAAGGCGTGAGAAATCACACGTCGCACACTCGGTCTCTTCCGCTGCACTCGAGTCACTGGGGAGGCAGGTTGGACCGCACAGAAAGGACGATGCAGTGTGTATTTGTGTGCGTGTATGAGTGTGAGCCGTTGTTGGGGGTTGAGACATTCTTCAGGATGATGCGTTCTGTCCTAATTGGCAAATCAGTCAGACCCAAGACTCGTAACAGACGCAAAAACCAGCTCCCACAAAGTGGGAATCCACGGTAGGGTGGCGGTGGACACACTGCTCCTCAAACTCACCTTTCACCACGCGATCCTTAATTGTTTTGAGCCTAAAGCTCAGGCGGCAGCAGCCCTACGATAAGGCAAAGTAATCGAAAGTATCTAAAGAATAATCAAACATTTATGTTTTTCAGAATATTTCTCCAAAGGCCAAACAGGTTCTAATTAGGCAGCGGAATTTATTTTGTTTACGGCTCAGCGCCTCATTTTGCTGCACAAGCAGCTGAAGTCCGGACAGCCTGAGTGCCGTGGGACGCCCTGCCGTCTGACAGATAATGATCGGAAGGAAACCCCCAAATTCTTGGGGCTAAGATGAAAGAGATGAAAGAGAGCATAGGAGATAAAAAAAAAAAGGGTCCATTCAGGGGGAAAATGAGGTGAGATTAGGAGCAAGGAGCTTCATAGCAACGTGATGAAAATGCTTCAAAGATAGAACTTGATTTTCCACTGAGTTCGACCTGACGCAAGCAGGGGTTAAAGATCCCTCAGGTGCTCCGTCTCTCACCGCTGACGTCACTGGGACTGTGCTGCTCAGTAAGGCGGCCTTTCACTGTAACGCCTTCAGCCAGTAAATGTCAACAGAGAATCCAACTACAAGCCTCTCCGGCTTATTATACAGAGACATTTTAATCCCAATACAGCATTTAATGATAAAAAAAAAATCTCAGTAATCACAATACTATCATGGTGATGTAATTCAGTTACCTCACAGGGGATTATAAAGCTGTAAGAATGTCACTGTAGGTTTATCCTGTGGTAATCTGGTGTGAGAAAATGAGCTGCAGTGCTACGGAGGAGATCTCTGGATGGACTGAACTGCCGGCTCTGAGAAATTTGCATAGATTCGGAAAGATTAATTTTGCTTCCAGGGCTTGAAAATATTTCAAAATGTTTCCGAAATCCAGGATTATGTCCCAGATTATGATGTTCCTCCGGTGCAGAATATTACTAACTCATCTCATCATGTACAGTTACTTCAGTCGAGTTAGTATAGTAAATATACGGTAATTAAACAGGATGATAAAGAAAGAAAATAGGTTGCGTGTGTCATTTCTCCAGCCATAACCCCTATTCTGTCCCTAATTCCAAATTTGAACCCTACTCAAAGCTTTATTCTACACTAAACAAAAATATTTTCTTTGCCCAAATGAAATAGTAAACCATTTCCAGAAAGTGGATTTTCGCTCTCAATGTTATAAACATGTAATAACACATTTCTCTCCTTTATGTGATACCAAATTAACGATACAAGCTACTGATATCCACATTCATCAGCCATAACATTACAAACACTATGCCTATTAGTGTGATGAACTATGTGTATTCTGGCATCATCAGCATGAACGCTTTCAGTATTTTGTACCGCAGTAGCTCTTATGTGGGATTGGACAACACCGGTTAGCCTTCCCTCCCCACTCGCATCAAAACCGGATTGAGATTTGGGGAATATATATATTGAAGATAACTTGAACTTGTTGTTAGACTAGCAGTGCGGTGATTCACCAAACAAACCTACCTTGCTTACATTGCTCCATGGTCCACTTTTGGCAGTGGACAGGGGTCAGCATGGACACTTTCATCCCATATGCTCCAAACTGTGATGTCACTGTGTGTTCCGACACCTTTCTGTCAGAACCAGCATGAACTTTCTGAGAAATCTGTGCAATAGTATTTCCTCTGTGTGATTAGACGACATGGGCTAGCCTTCGTTCCCCGCGTACATCAATGACCTTTAAGCGCCCATGACAATTTGGACCTTGTCAGAGTCACTCAGATCCTTACGGTTGCCCATTCTACTCTCTTCAAATACATCTACATCGGCTGAAAATGTTCACTTGCTGCCTAATACATCCCCACCCACAAACAGGAGCCAGTGTCACAAGACAAGGAATTTTATTCTGACTTAACTTTTAAGTGGTTATAATTTTATGGCTGATTTTGTCTTAACTTCATATTGCAGAAAAATCCATTGAGCTCTCTGTTATCCTGCAGCTGCCTGCAACAGCACAAGAGTTTGTGATTCAAGGGCAAAATATAAAGCAGGAATTTGAATGAGATTGTTTTATGCAAAGCAGATGCAGACCTGGCTTTTCAGAATGATGACGGATAATTGAATATTTCTTGTTGCATGATTTGTAAGACAAAGCTTCCACTTTTAAGGACGTTTGCGGGATGATGAGGCTGCACAGGGGGCTAAGTGCATTTTAATAAAAGAGCAAGAAAACATTTTTTTTTATACATTTCTGACGTCAAGGACTGCAGTCAGACTGTCAATCAGCTGATGCTCGTTGAACCGTCCCCCATCTCGCCGTTTGGTCTTCAGGGGGAGCTTTAATGACAAGAGCGTCAAGAAAGTTCAGAAGTGTCAGCGCTCATTGAAAAAAAAAAAAAAAAGACATCTTTATTTCCTTTTGTGTGACAGCTGCTTCGACCCGGACGTGATGCTTTTTATTTTGATGACCAGTGACAGAACTCAATAAAGTGACCCAGGTTGCGTTGAGACGCCGGTAGACAAAGCGGCATCACGACCCGGTTTGTGCGCTCACATTAGCTTCTGCTCGTCCTGTCAGCTTAATGCGTCTCCATCAGATAAGAGACATTTTCCTCGGGAGGACAGTGCCCTTCTCAAAGGACAGAGATGTGTTGGGCGTGAATGTCTTTTTGCTACGTTTAAGCTCGTGCCAATCTCCCATAGACGCCTCTGCTTCATATCCTTATTGCTTTATCCGCACACAGTCGCTATTACTTGAGATTATTCCTCTGGCTTCACAAGAAACCTTCGGCTTCTTCCCCCACGTGCAAACAAACAGTCAATACAGAAGCCCGGCTCTGCAGCACAAGTGCTAAAATTAGATTATTATATTATTGCAGAGGATTCCATGCTACTTCCACACAAGTGGTGTATTTATTCCTAACAGGACAAAAATAGTTAAGTCAGTTTGATTGGCAGAGCAGCAAAACAAACTGATGGTATCTAGAGCAGCTTTCCATGAGGAGCAGGGCGGGGAGATAATAGTATACACTGATCAGCCATAACATTAAAACCAACCGCCTAACATTATATATTTCCAAATGGGCTCCGTGATGCGCTGTTAAATATAAATATTAGAACCAGCATGAACTTTTTTTTAAAGATACATTTGTACAGCAGCTCTTCTGTGGGATCAGACATCCAGCCATCACTCCCCACATGCATCGATGAGCCTTTGGTGCCCATGACCCTGTGACCGGTTCACCAGTTTTCCATCGACTTCAGGGTCAAAAGGTTCACTTGCTGCCTGACATACGCCAGGTGACAGGCGTCATTCTATAGAGATAATCAGTGCTCTTCTGACTTCACCTGCCTGTGGTTATAATGTTATGGTTGATCAGTGTATGTCGTATAGATAAATATGTGGTAAACTGGTGAGTGAATGTATTCTAGTGAGTGTAGACAACTGACCCATGATGCAGCTGACATAGAGGACAACCCGCAAAATAATTAAAGAAATTATTGTAATAATAATCATACCAGTAATAATATTGATATTTTTCCTTGCATTGAAAGTAAAAGAATTATGCATAAATATAGGGTAATTTACGGTCAATTTATGTTTTAGCAGGTCTATTCTGCCATTTAATTTGCCATATGCAATGAAAAAAACATTTTTCTTCATCTCTCAAAGCCGTAAAAAAAAAAAATCTCGTACTTTTTCACTGTATTTTCCTTATTGTGCCATTATAAAGCCCCTTTTTCTTTTACAGTGTTTGATGAAAAGCTTATATTTATGTCGTATAGCGTGTCTTTTGTGCAGCGATAACATAAAGTTTTGACATAACTGGAGCCTCCCGTTCTTAAGCGAGCAGCAAAGTTAACGGATCAACATGAGAGACAACCTCCCGGGTCTGAATAGAAGCATGTGGCTCGGAGCGTTTAGGCCCAACATTCGCTCTTCAGTCATGAAAACATCAAAGACCTGACTTCTAACAAAGAGGACGCGCACACAGAGGCCTCCATTCATCGCTGAGTACCCTTATGCAGCCTATATGCAATTACCCAGATATCTCTGCAGTCAAGTCCATAATGCTGGGGCTAACCGCGGCACAGGCCAGGTTTGTCAGAAAGACCCGATCTCCTGCCGCTGGGATGCTCCTCTTTTGCTGGCCTGGCCTTTAGACCCACAAAGAGTGGAGGATGAAAGGAGGGAGCACTCTGTTTCCTGGGGCACCACTATCTCCTGCTCTCTGTGATAATCATGTCTTTATGCCTGAGGGCCTTGATGGCCACCATGATGCTTCTGCACATGTTTCTTGCTGCGGCGCTAAAATTACTCCCCATTCTTTTTGCCGCGCGCGTTTTTTCAGAACCGGGCGCACGTGCTGTTTTAGTCCTTCTTTTCTTTCCTCCTTCTTCTTTCACAGCCTATTTTATACACCATATGTCCGCTCTGGCGGGGACTCCACGGCGTGCCGGGAGAGTTGGAAGCAGAAGAAATAAGAGGAGTTGATCGTGAGGGAAAACAGGAGGATTGGTCTGCCTCCCAGTTTCATCAAAAAAGGCAAACATAACGGCCTGAGCTGCCTTTGGAATGAACATTTAGATGAATCCTGCGTGCTAAAAACGGTGCTACGTGTGTTTCAGGGTCGCTCTGCCCATATTGCAGAGAAGAGAATTGAAGCAGAGGTAATCGCTCGGCTAAACAAGCGGGCGGTGGAAAGCAGTGAGGTCAGTTTCCCCGAGGCGGGAGCGGAGCAGCAGTTATTAATAACAGGAGTACAGGAGGGAGAGCGTTGCACTCTCCTGGTGTCCACTGGGAGCTGGATAGTAAACCAGCTCCTATACACCTGGAGAACATGCCACACCAGCAGTATACGCCTTCATTCTGTGTGTGTGTGTGTGTGTTTGCGTGTGTGTGTAAGTCTGCCCCGCTAGAAGCCTAATGGCCTCCGAGTAACGAGTCAGGGACTTTACTTTAAATCATGTAGTTAATGCTAACACGTAGCATTAACGTAGAATGCTCCTTTTGCTGTGTTGTCAATATTTAGAAAGATGTATTTTGTACAGGAGTAATCAATGCGGAAGTGAGAGAATCTGCTGCTGTGTGGTGGAACGAGTGGGCAAAAATTCTCTATCCCATGAAGGGGGTGAAAAATGAACCTAATGATTATTTTAAATGAATTATCTTCACCTTAATTAAATACCCAAAATAAATTACAGTTACTTCTAGAAGTATGAGGTGAATTTGCCTAACATTGGTGTATATGGGCAGGAAAGACCTCCAATATTGATTTTTCTAACATTTTATATGTGGGTATGTGTAAGTCATCTGTGGGTATATCTCTGAAAAGCCTCCAATCCCCTGCGTTGTACAAGCAATCCTCCTGACTGAACTCCTCAAATTAAATATGAAATTAAGTCAGACAATACCATTTTTCGTTAAAAGCTCCCCTTTTGACTAAATTATGAACAATTAGACTAAGATATGATAAATACAAAATAGATCGATTCAAGTTTATTCATATAAACCAAATTTGGACTAAATCGGACCAACAGTTGAGAAATTATGGCCAGAAGACCTTTGGAAATAATAAGATATACAATCGACCTTTCCAAAAATCAAACCAGTTCTTCCTCACACTAAGGTCTATGAATGTGTAAAAATTTCACATGTTTAAGTTATGGATTAACGCATTTGAACTAAATCCATTTCTTCATATTTGCACGACATCGGTATTTTCTCAGAGTCTATACAAAAATAGCTGCTAAACTGCACAGACTGTGATTATCTTGAATCTTGAATCTCGACTCTTGAATCTCAAATCTCGAATCTCGAATCTTGAATCTTGAATCTTGAATCTTGAAGGATCATGGCAGCGGCTTGGATTCCATAATATCCCGGACTTTCCGGGGAATTTAGCTGGGCTGAAAGGCCTTCCTTCATTAATATCTCGCTCAGACCATTAAGGGCTCTTTAATTAAGCAGCAGTGGGTATAAAAATGCATTAATAATACAAGTCAGAGCATTAAAACTGAAACCTAATTAATCAGTGAAGAACTTAAAAGAAGATTTCGTCCCTCAAACAGAAGTGATGTTTAAAATTTCGAGCCTGGGTTATGATTAATAAATCTCTTCCGGTGAGCTTGAGACACAAATCCTGGAATTTTGAAGGTCAAAATCGGTCGTCCCTCTTTTTCATTTATTTATTTATTTTTATCTCAGCTTTTCCTTTTTTCTTTTTTCATCCTGTAATCCTCTTACAAATAAAACCCGTGTGTATGTCAGCGCTGGAGCAGGATCGCAGCAGTTAAAGGTCATTACAAAGTCAGGCTCTGATTTACCGCCGGAGCAGCAGCTCCAGGTTTTTGCCCCGATCAAACAGATGAGAGACGGGGAGATTTTGTTCACGCTGATTGAACGGTTGGAGGGAATATTTGGTGATTTGTATTAAAAGCTTCTTTTTTTTTTCTCAGCAGTTTTTCTGGATGCAAATGTTGGACATGTGCTTGACTGATGCACATTACGTGGTTGTCATGACGCTCATCTTCCACGAAGTCTATGCTCAGTACAGCTCTTCTTTTTCTCTGCCGGGGGGGGGGGGGGGAAATCCTGTCTGCGGGTTCATAGACCGTTCAAGAGTTCTTGCTGTCTCCAAAATGTCTGAAACATTTATGACCGGAGTGACGAAGACATTACTTGTGTTTTCTTGTATATGCATTAATAGTAGCGGCGGCTGATGAGTTTAAAAATAGGGAGGGATAGAGAGTCAGAGGTAAAAGCTTTCTTTAACTACACGAGACATTTATTCTTTATATTCATGGTGCAATACATTTTTTATCATACATTTTTAAAAATCCTTCCTCACCCCTCCATAAAAAAAAAACAACAAAAAAACGGATCCATCCTTTCTGGTAGGTTTTAAGGGCTTCTTGCTGACTGCGAAGCTAACAAGCTAACTGCTAAAGCTGACGAAATAAAATGCTTTTAGACAAGTCATAAATAAAATAGGCAGTAGTTTATGATGAATCAATCTCTCCTTTACCGCCAGTACGTCACAATCTAGCGCCATACAGAAGTAGAGAACTGAAGAGGAAATGTGGAAATTCTTATTGGACCAACGCAACGTCGGAACCGTATTATGGGTTGTTGATTGGTTAGGGAATATATCCTCTCTTGGAGTAAGAAGCACATTGAAATACATCACATTCTTCTGGTAGATCCCACCTCCAGAGGAGGATAAGATGATTCTGTCCGCCTTTGCCCTCCACCAACGCTTCATACAGACGGCCTTTCCCCACACCTTCCCTGTAGGTGTCCCATTTGGTAATGGTTTATTTCAGCCAATGACTCTTTCTGTATTTTGATCGCCCTCTTGTGGAGGACCAGCCTCAGCTCATTTATACACTCAGGTATTTGGCTGCTGCGGCTCCCAGGTAGAAAAGACGAGACGCTTCGGTGAAAAGACGGTCAGAATCAGAAAGGCTGACTATCAGAATCAGAGCAGCAGACCGTTCCCTCAAAGTGGGAACCAGTGGGTCCTGTTTGAAGTTCATACCCGGCTCAGCTGGTCAAAACGAGGAAAACCTCAGACGCGCCAAACTCCTGCTGCTGAGGGTTTTGGTTTTGTTGTGATCTGTCTGCAGTTTATTGGCTCTCGTTCAGGATGAGTTTCTGTTGAGCATGAAGAGAGTAGATGAAGATATTTCCCAAAAATCACATTAAGTTTACACCTTTTACAGTTCTAACTGCAAACAGCCTGTAAATTCTTCCACGCTGGGGAATATATTTTGGGGGAGTATTAAGAAGAGCCATGCAGCGAGATGCTGAGTTCGCTGTTCATTTTAGCTCTGAGCTCTTCAATGTGACTCGATTAGACTCAAGGAGGTGAACTCTGAATTGTTGAATTTAATAGATGTTCTTGTACCCAGTGTGATTGACATGCATGTGTTAGCTTATTAAACTTAGCCAACGCTAGCAGGTGCTACTTTTGAGTTTTTCTAATGTTCCTTCTGGGCTTCCAAAAACATTGTATTTAAAACCTAAACCAGAGCCAGAAACACCAATTTCAACATACAAAGCTCATCCATAACATTATAACCACTCATAGATGATCAGGAAGAAGTCGAATGTTTTGTCTTGAAGTCCACGTGTGGGAATCATGGGAAATGGGTAAACATATGGATGTCAATGACTTCGACAATGGTCGTATTGTGATGGCTAGACAACTGGGTCAGATCATCTCCAGAACTGCAGGTTTTGTTGTACGGTCACAATTTGCAATGATTGGTGCCTAGCACAGATTGTCTCTTGATGCATGAGGGGGTGAAGGCATGGCTGTCTTGTCTGATCCCACAGAGAGGCTACTGTTGCACAAAGTGCTGGAAAAGTTACTGCTGGTGTACGGTAAAGGTGTCAGAACACACAGTGCGTTGCTGATCTGTTTTGGACGCAAAAAGGAGTTCTAGACAATATTAGGAAGGTGGTGTTAATGTTATGGCTGATGAGAGTGGATATCAATAGGTTGTATTGCTAATGTGCTATCACGTAAGAGAGAGAGATGTGTTATTACATGGTTATAACATTGTATCTGAGACATCCTCAAACAAGGATGTTGTCAAAAGTGGATAATTATGTAGATTTATTCCATTATGTTAAAAGGTTAGTATGCCTCTGGCATAACACTTATTATTATTGGTATTTTTTGATTGATTTTACTAATACCAGCTCCAGTTCCAACACTGTCCATAAAGATATCAATGATTTTTATTGCCAATCTGCCATTGTGTTTAAGGGAGAGAAATTTGGTTATTACATGGTTATAACATTTTATCTGTGACATATTAAAACATATATGTCGTTAAAGGTGGATAATTATGTTGATTTCTTGACTTTTTCCATTAGGTACAGGGTCTCATATTTATCTAACATGTAAATGATCATTTATTTAATAATAATACATTTGGTTATTTCTTCTTGTGTTCAACTAAAATTAGATTTTACTCCTAATTCCCGCTCCACAGCCAACACCAACCACATAGATATCAATAACTCCTATGTCTGATGTTCCATCATGTGCGTAAGCGTAACAAATATGTAATTGCATCATTATAACATTGTATTTATCATTTATTCAAACAAAGATGTTACGTTAATTGCTTGATTTCATCCATAACGTACAGAAGCTCATATGTCTCTGGCATGCAACCAGCTCCAGAACCAACAATATTAATTTACATATCAATAGCTTTTAATTGCTAGAGTACAACCATGCAATAGAGACAAGTGTATAGTCATGATTTACGAGGTCTATTCAAGTAATTAATAAGTTTCCTGCATACATATTTGAATGACGCGTTACAATTCCTCAAATATCAAACATTCCTTCAAATGAACTTAATAACTAATGAAGTACCATGAGCACAGGATGTAAAGGATAATTTTTTCAGTTGATCCTACTGATGAAAACCTTGTATCGGTGTTTCCAATACTCTGGTGATGGATTCGACCGCTGCTACTGACATCCCAATGTGCATTTATGACATTTATTGGTCCCGAGTTATTCCCAAAAGAAGTAGTCTGACAAAACTGTTAGAGGACACAACCTGTGAAACTGTGATATCACCCCCTGGTGCTCACATTCTTTAACAGCCGGGTTAATGGCGCTCTCCTCTCCTTGCAGGGGCGTGGTGCGCGTTGACATTAATCTACAGGATGTTGATATCGACCAGTGCTCCTCTGACGGCTGGTTTGCTGGAACCCATCGATGCAATACGACCACTATGGAGGTGAGTGTGCCAAACATGCGGACAGGACAGAAGATTTATGGGCTCTTGAAAACACAGGCATTGAGTCACATCACCAGCAGGCACTGAAAGGAAAAGCCTTGAATCTGCATCTTCTGATGGACGGAGGGTAAAACTCATTCTCCATTGATGTTAAGGTTACAGCAAATCAGCACTTAAACAAACACTTTCAGTTTGATATTATACACCCGAACGTGTCTTTTCAAGCACCAAACTTCTGCAAAACGTGGCAGTAACAGTACTTTCCTTTTTTTATTACAACTCAGCATATTTACCTGCCATATTATAAGAACCACCTGCACAGAATTGTCATCAAAACGGCTCTGAATGACGGAGGCATGGACTCGACCTCAGAAGGTGTGCTGTGGTATCTGGGACCGACACTAACAGCAGATCCTTTAAGTTCTGTATGTTTCTAATGGCGCCTTAATAGATCACACTTGTTTTTCCAGCACCTCCCAACAGACGTTCAATTGGAAATCTGGGGTATTTGAAGTTCAATGTGAACACATTGAACTTCCCCAAAACGGTGTTGCAGTGTGACATGGCACACTGTCCTGTTGTACCGTTTATATAAAGGGGTAAACTTGGTCTACAACAATGTTTAGGTAGGCGGTATGTGTCAAAGTAACATCCATATAACTGATAGGACCTAAGGTTTCCCGGCAGAACATTGTCCAGAGCATCAAACTACCTCCCATAGTGCATCTCCTCCCTGGATAAGTGACCACACATGCACTCAGCTGTCCACATGATGCAAAAAAAAAGAAAGAAAGAAAGAAGGTGATTTATCACCATTGCTGCGTGGTCCATTTCTGATGTTGATATTATAGGTTTCTCAGCAATGGGTGGGGGTCAGCAAGATGGTCTACGTAGCCTGCCTCATTAGCTCTTTTGTAGGGTCGGACAACAGGGGCTAGCTTTGGATCCCCGGGACCACCAATGAGCTTCAGGTGTCCATGTATTTGCAGGTTGTTGCAGTTCTGGAGATGCCTTGTCCCACTCTTCTAACCATCACAATTTGGCCACAAGTTGCTCAGATCCTTAAACTGAACAAGCCCAGTACAAAATGTTTACTTGATGCCCAATATATCCCCTCCTCTGAC
Organism: Lophius piscatorius; assembly: GCA_009660295.1. Lineage (NCBI taxonomy): Eukaryota > Metazoa > Chordata > Actinopteri > Lophiiformes > Lophiidae > Lophius > Lophius piscatorius. Next base: position 171,068 of record VRLP01000195.1, read on the forward strand.
AGATGACACAGTAAAGAGACAACCAATGGTATTTCCTTCACTTGTCAGTGGTTAGAATATTATGGCTGATTGGTATATAGTCCACAGCATTTTGCAGCTGTGATATTTATCCTTTGTTGTGTCAGGGTTACAGTGTTCTGATCACTCTTCATCCACCTTACGTATCAAGGTCATTTTGTATGCTATGTGTGAAACTATGTGGAAAGAAAAACCCGACTGGACCCAGATTTTCATCCAGAAAACTGTCAATTTTTAATAACACATCAGGGGACAAACAGAGATACACGGTACCTGGCCCACGAGCTTGATGGCGTTTCTACAGGGTCAGAAGATATATTTCTCTTAATGTTAACGAGATAGGAATGGAGGTGGAGAGCCGGAAACCCGCAGCTGACACTGATTAAAAATGGCCCGTCTCAAGGTCCCGGCCCGTGTGGGCCGGGCTCTCGGACATGGAGATAAAACTCTGCTATTTTTAAGAAGATTGCCAAATCAACACACAATTCATTTTCATTCAGAGATTTCTCACTCAACCCTGTTTTCAAAAATGAGAGTGAGAATATAAAAACTACTGGGAAACTAATATTAAATGGTAAGTATTCATCAACACACCAACATTTAACAGAGTACGCTGTTAAAAGAGAATTGTTGGTGAACTCAATCATGTTAATAGCTCTGTAAATACTTCAAATCTGTTTCCCCAAAAATTATTTTCAAGGTTTTACCTTCTAAAAAAATCAAAAAATCAAAAAATCAAAATGTTAGTTTATTACTGATGCATGAATCTGACTTTTTTTTTTAAATTCCTCTAACGGTTTAAGACAAATATTAGACACTATAAATAGAGAATTGATGGTGATTTAAAAAATGACTCGGTGACATATCAATTAAGTCTTTTAAACTTAAATCTTTGAGTTGATATAACTTAATTTAATTGTTTACATTATGCTTATTTGTTCCTACTAATACTAACAGTAAATGTACCTATTGAATTTCTCTGGTTGTCTACACCAGATACCAGATTATCTCTTTCCTTTATTGTTACTAATATTTTCACTTGTTGGCTAAAACTAAATCTAAAACCGCTTTAAAGTTTTAAAACACTTTGGTTTGTGTTTGTGTTTATCTCTGGGGAACCCAAGACAAGATTATTATTCGTAATTATTCCCACACATCCCATTTAATGGAGCTTGTTTCTATGTAGGAAAAGTTTCCAAAAGCTTCTTAAACAAAGAATATAAAAAGGAAATGACGTGATTTATGTGTCCAGAATGGGATTTTTTTAGCATTGAGTGAGAAAATTCAGGTGAAACTAGCCTAAATTGCACTATAAAATAATTTGATACAGGGTAGTCGATGATGATGATGTGTCATAAGTATTCTGAGCAGCACGCATGAACTTCGTCTTTTGGAGTCTGGACATGGGTGGTAATGGTGGCTGATGATTCTGCTGAGGCTGAGGGACGATGAAGTCGGACATTCTGTGAAGAGTTAACTTTAATGGGGGGATGAAAGGAAAACGGAAGGAACTGGATTTGTGTGGAAAGTAATAGTCTTTGCTGAATGAACTTCATCCGATGGTTCAAATACCTAAGTTGACTCACAAACTGAAAAAACAAAAATTCTGATGATGTGAAGAGTTTCAAGAAACAACCGCTTTGATAACAACGAACTTTGATGTCTATTTTTAGAACTTTTTTCCAAGCCCACTTTATGATAATAGCCAAGACAAGAGATAAAAACAGCAACAAAATAATCTTGTTTTTATGTAAGTAGCTGTTCCACCACCATTACGGGCCTGACATCAAAACTACGGCGTCTTTGATGGTCTTTGTAGATTCTTGGGAATGAGGATCTTTTTTTTTCACATTCTGGAATACAAACACCAAACGTCTCCAAAAAGGCTGAAACTTCTCCGTTTGACTTTATCTCTCATGTGATGACAGAATCCTGCCGTCAGGCTCTCAGCCGGGCTTCTGGTCGGTGCGGCCCGCTGACAGGTTCATTCTCACCGTTAAGAGCTATAGTTCTGGAAGAGGTGCTGTAGATCCGACTCCTCCATAATGCATGTGATGTAATGGATTGCAGTGAGCCTCTTTGAATAATTAATCACTCTCTTTGTCTGAGTACTTCCACCTCTGCATGGACAGTCAATGACAGAGACATTTGACATGGTGCGTGTTTGTTTGTGTGCGAGGGTGAGAGTGTCTGAGTAGGGTGGCTACAAGCAGAGAAATACTAGTATGGATTTTTAGCTGGGTTGGCAAAATAATCATTCCTGTAGGCTTGCAGAGCCGGAGAGCGTTTTAGCTTCGTGTTTGCGAAATGATGAAAGCTTGATGCTTCTTCGTCGTTGTCTTGGATGACGGCTCCGACATGAGAGAGCTCGTTATCCTCGTATCTGCTGGATAAACAACAGGCGCAGGAGGAGATATGGAGTTAGGGAGAGACATTACTGGGTAGGCTGCTGGATTTAATAAGAGCTGCAGTGGTTTGAACCGTCTAAGCTGCCTCGCCGGTCCTGAAGGGCTCGACCCGGTAGGTCAGAGGTGAGGTGGGAGGATGACTGCTGCGTAATCAAGTATGGTAGGGTGTGTATGTGTGTTAATGTGATAAAAATCCCTGAGAAGTGGGAGATATTATGGAATCGTCATGTCCACGAGTTAACTCAAAAACTATTTCATGGATAATTTTCATATTTTCTACCCGCATAGATCTTAGTGTGAGGAAGAACTGGATTCATTTGCCCTAAGTCTGGAGTTTTATCTCAATTTATAGGCCATCATTTCTCAGCTATTGGTGCGATTTAGATCAAATTTGTTGCACAGGCATCGACTCACGGAGATCTTTCTCTTATACATCATAATTTAGTGATTCTTATTTCACTCACTAGGCGAAGCTTTTTTTCCCCAAACAATTTCTTTATTCTGGCTATGACTTCTTAACCATTTGCCAGAGTTAGTCCACATTATGTGTACACACAGATTGGTGGAGGTCATCACATTTTACTATAAAAGTTCTTCTTTTACTCACTAGGGGGAGCTTTTCAATGAAAATCACTGTTTTTCGGACATAACTTCCTAACCGTTGGTCAGATTTAGTCCATATCTGGTGCATACGAATCAATCAAAGTTCATTCAGGTGGATTGCATGTACAACACAAGGGACTGTGGACATTCGGTGGATATAGTCTTGCTGTGGGGACCACAGCGTAGGCCAGTTGCTCTATTTTTTATCTTTATAATGAAGGTATTTCCTTGCGTGAGCAGCAATGTGTTGTTTAATGGTTTTCATTGGGGCCATTTAGATAAAATGGAATAATTTCAGGCTTCTGTAGGTCCACATTTGGAGATTGTTCTTTGTTTTATCCGAGAGAAAGCTGCTGGCTTAGCATTTTCATCAAGTGCTTTATTGACATAGTCACATTTCCATTCCACCCTTGAATGCTCTCCGTAACTGCAGAGTTCCCCCTCCCATGAAGACGCCACATTACAGTTTTTATCCAACTTGTGAGAATGACTTTCATTCCACATCCACTGTTGTTGTTCTGCTCCTTAGCAGCGTTTTAAGTGCCGTTCCAACAATCGAATTTGACAAAATGCAGCCGTTCCAGTTCCAGTCAGCCCGCCCTCCCCTCACATCCTGCCGCTCAAGCTGCTGTTTGCGCCGTCGAGCATGCGGGCGGCCTGAGCTCAGATGGAGGCAGATGCTACGGATGAGTGATTCGCCAGGCGAGAGGAGGAAGGCGAAACAAAATGAGGCTCGGACTGTTGACCGTTGAAGAAAAAAACAATAACCTGAAAGTGTCAGTTACCTAAGGTGCGGTGCTATTTTTAAAATACAACAACTGTTCCGGATCAAAGCTGGTGTGAAATGCTGGATAAAATGCTTTGAATATCGATCAAAATTTATTTTACCTAATTTTTGTTGCCCTCAATTGCTAGTAGAGGTTCAATAAAACAAACACATTAAATGATGTTGCAAAATACAATTAAAATCTTAAATAGCAAGAGGATCCTTCACAAAATAATAAATATTCACAAGGATTCTTTGAGCACGGACTAGAAGAAACAACTCTACAACATCAAATTTGTCGGCAACTTTTGCAACAAGGAGATCCTCATGTATCTATCAATAAAATCACTCATGTGTTATTAATTATTCAGAGTCCTGGTCGGGTCCAGAGATTCTAACTGTCACAACCGTCAGTCAAATACAGGATCAATGGGTCTGAGGAATAGACTAGACTTCTTCTTCTTCTTCTTCTTCTTCCTCCGGCTGTTCCCTTTAAGGGTCGCCACAGCGGATCATCTGTTTCTATCTTGTCCTGTTCTTTGCATCTTCCTCTGTCTCACCAACCAACTGCATGTCCTCTCTCACCGCAACCAAAGACGCCTTTTTGGGAATTTTTCTCCTGCCCGGCAGCTCAGTCTCCATCATAACTCCACTATATCTATTACTTTGTCTCCAAGATGTCTAGCACGCACACGCTCCTCCCATGTTCTCGTTTCCAAATCCTGTCCATCCTCGTCACTCCCGAAGAACAGTCAATCTGCCTCCTGTCTTTTGGTCAGAGCCGCCGTCTCTAAACCATCCAGCAGAGCTGCTCTCACCACCGTCATGTCAATGTTTCCCTTCACTCCTGCTGCTACTCTTCTGTCACAGTTAACTCCTGACACTCTTCTCCACCCAGCCTGCCCTCGCTTCTCCGCCTCCTTTCCACACTCCTCATTACTCTGAACAGACGAGTCCTAGTACTTAGACTCCTGCACCTTCTTCTCCTCTACTCCTCGTATCCTCACCGTTCCACATCTTACCACCACTGACCTCCATTCTTCTTCTCTCCAGCACTTACCTCCACCTCTCCAGGTTTTCCTCTGGACACACTTAACAGCTTTTTTGTTACAAGCAGACTATTTAGTTGGATTCATCTACATATCAACAGCATCAGCAAGTTTTTGGTCTGTTTTATATGTAATTTTCTCTCTCACTGGCACAGAGCTATTCCTCTCATGAATCTGAATCTGTCTTTAACTCTCTCCCTCTCTCTCTCTCTCTCTCTCTCTCTCTCTCCCTCTCTCTCTCCTTCTCTTTCTCTCTCTCTCTCTCTCTCTCTCTCCCTCTCTTTCTCTCTCTCTCCTTCTCACTGCTACTTTCAGTTTCTGTTGCTCTGCATCACAGTGTCTTACACCGTCGGAGTTTCCTTTTATGCTACGGAGGAATCATTGAACTCTAGAAATTAGATCGCATGGGCAAATAATTCAAGATATATAAATGGTCCAGTTCTAATCAATGTAATCTATAAAGATATTTTCGAGTTGCTGTTTTTTTCGAAAAGAAAGAACTATGAAAATGGCTTTTTAAAATGTGGCAGTGTAGAAACATTCTATTTGGAAGGATCCAATATAGCCATTGTATATTATTATAAATTGGTGCAAATAGGGTCTGCATATATTACCGTTAAATTACAGTAATTCTCAAACTTAATACATAAAATCCAATTTGACTATAAACTGGCTGCAGGCCAGTTGTTCACGATATCCCTTAGAATAAAAGACTGTATTTTCTCTGATTAACGGGACTTCTCAGGCCTGCCAATCGAACGAGATGATTCATTACGTAACCAGTCACAGAGTCCAAAGATTATAAATCAAAACCTCCACTCAGTTTCATGTTGAAGAGGTGTATGGATGCTGTTTGAAGCCGACGTTATCCCGTCTGTTCTTTCCCCTCTCACCACTAATAGGACTTCCATTATTGTGTTTCACCATTCTTCAAAAGTCTAGAAGTTTGCTGGCCTGGAGGCGCCGCTTATACATTTATCTGAATGATGATAAATGTTTCAATCAATTAGCTTATTGCTCAGAACAAGTGGTTTAGCCCTGGGGGAACTGAAGCCTGTGGAAGGCGTTGACACATAACCTGAATGATTACACCAGCCGCCACAACAAGGACTCCTGACTTTCACCGTTTCTGGTCGAGAGCTGCTGAGTGAGAGGATTGAGGACTGAAGGTTGGAGAATAGAAGTGAAGTGAGAATGACACCAAAACAACAGACTCAGACCGATATTCTTTGGTTCCTTGTCTTTTGGTTTGATGTTTAAATGTCGGAGTTTTAGCACTACATGTGCAGGTTTCTTCTTGTTAATGAGATAACTCAAAAATTATTCATTACATGCCTGAAAAGTCGAGGGGATCAATCTTGTATATATCAGATTTTACTCACTATGGGGGATATGAAAAATATTGTATCTGGACATAACTCAAATATCATTTCTTGGATCATTTTCAAATTGTCTACCCACATTGACCTCAGTGTTCGGATGAACTGGATTGATTTTGGGAAAGGTCCAAAGTTTTGGAGCCATATTTTCTCAACTGTTGGTCCTGTTTATTCCAAATATTCTGCACATGAATCACTCAGGGAGCTCAATCCCTTCTATATAACATTTTTCTATCATATTTGACTATAATGGTTCATAGTTTACTCACTAGGGGGCTTACTAGAGGGAATTTCTTTTTTTTTTAATACATAGCTTCCAAACCTTTGGCTTGATTTGGTCCAAATTTGGTGCATTTACCTGCTAGGTCGAGCTTTTCTTGTATGAATAACACATTTCTTCAGATAAACTTTCACATTTAATTTGAGGAGTTGAATCAGGGGGGATTGCGTGCACAACACGGGGGATAGGGGGCCTTTCGGGGATATACCCTTGCTGTGATGGAGGACATCCTAGTCCTAGTAATCGTATCTAATTAAAAAGGTCGCCCCTGCATGGACGTTCACTCCACCTCCTTCATCAGGAGGACCGCTGCGCTGCTCCAAACAGTGCCACTTGATGGACTGCATGACCTTCTGGATGTGCAGAAGAACACAGGACATTAATTAAAATTGGATCCTGTCAGTCTGTCCACACATTTGAATATTTAATGAGGTTAAATTGCTGTGCTTTGCAAGAAACAGATGGAAGAGATGCACTTATTGTTTCTGCAACCGGGTGTAAAGTAATTAATATTTCACCCATTAATGTTGTATTATTCCACTAAGCAACATCCAATCAGCTATTAATCAGAACGATCAGTTCTGTGTTTTGGCCCACCTGACATGTGAACTGGCTGCTTTAAAAGGCATGTGCAGCAATCCTCCTCCATTATATATTTGTTTGTTTGCTAATGCAGTCGCAAGGAAATATTGTTGGGACTGGGATACATTATTTGAGACGCAATACGCCAATAAGAGCAACACCCATGATATTTACGTTAAATAGGGTCCTTGTTTTTGGTGCTGAGGTTTAGTTGAGCTGGAATCCAGTTCATGTAGGGGGATGGTTAATTGTCCTCCCAAGAACCCGAGTGCAAATCGATGTTCTGTTCTTCATTCTGATTCTTCATTTCGGTCTTTGTTTCCTTCTCTCATCTCCTTCAAACAATTTCTACTCCACATATTTACACAGTTTGGGGGTGACATTGAGGTAAAATAATAAATAATAAATACATTGTCAGCATGTATTTGTTGAAATATTCTGTACATAAAAAGCAAGTTTGGATTCAAACTCTTTTTGCATTCTACTTTATTCATATCAGTCACTCTAGTGCCAAATCTAAGAACCCAGAAGGCTGGAAAAGACTGAATATCCACACCGACACAAACACAAGAGGTGTCAAAGCTAGGGTGTTGCAGGAAGTTGGTGTTTTGTTCGTTCAGCTTGTCTGGTTTATTTTTGCCGTGTTGTGCTGCTCATTCTATTGTTGCTGAAGTGGATGTTCCAGCTCCGCAGGTTGAGTCACTGTTATTCCTTGACCTTGGTTTAAAAGTTTATCCTGGCCCGGCCACCGATCATCTCAATCACACGCCGACCCCTCCAGAGTGAACCTTGTGCCGCTGAATTAATAACGCCATCAGTGTTAGTAACCACCGCTATCCTCCTGCTCTCACCTTCTGTCCCCTATTTCTGCAGAAAATTAGGACATTAGATTGACTTCAGTCATTCCAGCCACCATAATAATTATACTGTACATATTCCTAACTTTAATACTGACGGAAGAATTATTTGCTTTTGCCATACATTAGATTCAAGATTTAGTCCTATGCCAAAATGTTTAACATCAAAATTTCTGCCTTCTGACACCTCTGCATTGGAATTCTTAATCTATTATTAATCCATTCATTATTAATCTGCATTGATTTGTTGTTTCAACTCTTTGGGTTCCAACCCACGATAATTGGTGGATTCATGGAAAACACATAATGCCTCCTCCTGTCATACTGGGCGCCTCACTCCACCTGAACTTGAGAAGTGAATACATCGACGGAAGCTAATGTCACACTCCGTGTGTGAGTGTCGGTAGGCTTGTTAATGCAGCAAAAATATAAAAGCTGTAATTCCATCACGCTTTCCACATCTCATTATCAGGTACTCGGGATGTTCAAATTTGCTCCGAATTTTGACCCCCGCATGTGTGAGTGATCGGCTTTATGCTTCTAAGGCTTCTGTGTGAACGTACTACTGCCTTTAATGTGAAAGGATTCACAGATTTATGTGTGAATAGACGGATAATGAGTGCAAAGACACAGGACATTAAAAGTGATCTTTCCAGGTGACTGAGACGGCGCTGTAGTTGGATTAAATAAAACCACGAGGCGTTCACGTCATCGGTGATCTACGCCCTGAGCTATTCACGCCCAGCTTTGTGTCTCTGATTTACATCCTTCCTCTCTTGTCCTGAAATCTTTACCAGCAGCCGCCTGTAGCTAATAAAGATTAGACTATAATAAAGATAAGACATCGCCCATTTTATCGTATTGCCAGTTAAAACTAAGAGCTTTATCTGCAGAGGAGCACACATTCCCAGAATCCTGACCCAAGACTCCCCTTTTGCCTGACCCCTAGCCCTTATTTTGAATTACTCAAGTTTTGGTTGTATAATTTCTCCAACCTTAGATGAGGCTGGATTGATGGGATTAATTTAAAACACTTTGAAAATTGATTGCAGAGTGACGGCCATTAATCAAAGTGTCACTAAGAGGTTTCAGGCCTCATAATCGGTCGTCCTTTCTGCAAGCAATTATTTTGTACTAATCCCTGACCCTTTTTTTTTTTAAAGAGGGAACCATCACCAACTCATAAGATACAACAAAGTCATATGAGGATGGCGCTGTCTCACATTTGAGGCAACATCCTCCTGTGTGTTGCCCTCAGATTAGAGTCTCCAGTCTCCTTCAGGTTGTTCCTTCTGAAGGTTGTAAAGGATAGAGCCAAAAGGCGAGAGAAGACAAAGAGAAGACATGTTGACGATGTAGGAGAGGTTGTGGTTGTGATGGAGGAGAAGGTAGAGTGCAGCCAGCAGAAGGAAGAAGCAGAAGAAGAAGAAGAGGAAGAAGAATCCCCTGGTGTGCTGATAGCTCAAGCGAACAACACATTATTGCAGCATTTAAGCGCAATCAGAGCAGGATATGGGGATATTTATTGCCGCAAACATGGGGCAATCTCTACATCAGGATCTCCTACATCAATTTAATGTATTTTAATGTGCTTCTTTTTTCCGTACGGTTTTGCCACTAGCCAAAATACGTAAAATGATGCTCCTAGGGAGGATGTCCTCCCTAACCAACCAACAACTAGAACACAAAAATGAAATCACGTTGGTCCAAAGGCAATTTCCGCTTCTCTGCACCCGAGGTCTTTATGTACTGGTGGAAAAGGAGGGATTGATCCATTGATTCACTGTAAAACTACTTTCAAATATAACTAATAAACATTTTATTTAGGCCTTGTCCAAATAAATATCGGTGGTTCAGCTTCAGTAGCTAGCTTGTTAGCTTAGCAGTTAGCTAGAACTGGACCGTTGATGAACTGGATGGTCAGATCTGGACGAGGCAATGCAGAAGTTGCCTTGGCCGCGAATCACTGGCAGACCAAACCTCACTCTGGGTGGAATGTCGGGCCTCTTTACATCTCCGGCGAAGACGATGGCCTCTGGCTGATGGTGGCCTTTGCTGGTGTTGACGGTCTTGGCTCTTACCATGCTGAAGGTCACACTGGGACTTTAAGTGTTTAAAGGCTCATCATGAAGAGAATCGGCTCATTTCCACACATTTCATCATCGATCTGATTCTGGATCTCACGTGAGTTCTCTCGGAGCTCATTCAACAAAATGTTTAATTCCCAATGTGCTTGATCATATTGGGACATAAAAATGTCTTTTTCCCTGGAATTCCCGCTCCGCTTAAAACATGGCATCAGAGTAGGGCAAGGGTTCCGACGAGAGACTTACGTGAAGAGTAGTTCCACACCGGCTGCGGCCGTTACAACCCGCTGATCTCGTGTCAGCAATCTGGGAGCAGAGAAAGGGCTTGAGGCATCCCAATTAACTACTTTCCGTACTTTGTCGCCTATTTTCGTGAGCCTATAAATAGGGTAATTGCTAATTATCTACAGTGATCTCAGCAAAGCTGTGATTAGGCATCGGAGCTGATAAGGGTGCTTGATAGGAAGGAAATAGACGCACCGCTGCGCTCCAGCAGACTTAAAGTCACCCCTTCAGTTTGAGCAAATCCTTTCATGGATTTCGCATCACAGCAAATATGGAGAGAGAGCAAGTCCTGCTGGAAAAGACATCGTACAATGCAGGGGATTGAGGAACCTTCGGTATTATACCCTTTTGTGTTACCAAAACAAATCCACCACCGGACTGCAGCTCGTTACTCTGTGGTTCTGCTTTCTCAAGAGTTCAGGAGATGAAATCTCAAAGTTAAGTGACAACACAATGGGACATGAGATCACAGGACACGTCCGGTTTTAAGTCTACCTCTCGGCCGTTGGGCGCACACGCCGTCCTCCTCAGTCACCGTCCCCCTGTTTTTCTGTGTGAATAATGCTGGAACTGTGAATTTACATAGAAACACTTTGAAGACTTCAGCACTCTTGCCCCAGGCGCAGTCTTACATCCTCTCTGCCCGGCGTTAGCAGCACACCATAAACTGAGTCAGAAAGCAAATACTCAGTCCAGGGAGGATAGGAAAAAAGTGGAATGCAGAGGTAATATTTGTCTAGGGACCCATGAGATTGAGTGCAGCCACACGCTTACAGAAAGAAAAGCAGAGTGGGAGACTCCGACTCAAAGAGAGAGTGACAGCGGATGCTCATACACAAGGCTAACCAGCCTTCGGTCAACTTTAGCTGAGGTGGAGCTGTTTACATAACGCTGCACCGAGCCTCTCCACAGAACAATTGAATCATTTTTTCCACATGAAGTGCCCAGAAGTGCCCCTCCTCCACATCCTCAGTTCCTCCTGAGAGACTCTGAGGGTATAGACCGGTAGGGTTTAGACCCCTTATACCTGCAGCGTGTTCTGGGTCTTCTCCCAGTAAAACCTCCACAGGAGACAATTCAATTTTGGGTCCTTCATTGTTAAAGATCAGGGGGATCTAGGGTGAACTCCTTACTCTTACTGACCAGCCATAGCATTATAACCACTTGCCTAATATTGGGCAGGTCTTCATTTTGCCAACAAAGTAGTTCTGTGATTAGCCTTCTCATCAATTTGTGTCTCAGTACCCCGTGGTTTAGACAACATATGGTAACACTCTTTCCCAATACGCGTCAGTGGTTCTACGGTGCCCATAACAATGCCCCAGGATCAGTGGTGGTCCTTCCTTAGACCATTTTGGTAGGTACTAACCACTGTAAACCGGGAATACCCAACAAGATTTGACGTTCAAATCCAGTTCCCAAACTAACACATGCTTGGTTCTTGTCAAAGTTTCTCCAATCCTTACACTTATCCATTTTTTTGGTTCCAACAAATCAACTCTGAGGATAAATGGTTAACTTGCTACCTAACATGTCCCACCCATTGACAGGTGCCATTGTAATTTCATAATCAAAGTTATTCGGAAATCACAAGTCAGTGGTTATAATGTTATCGCTGATGAATTCATATGCCTTAGACTCCCGATTTGTCCCTAAAAGGCGATTCAATCTATTATTGGCTGTTAAAGACAAATTCTGTCAAAAAAAGGGCTTCCATAGGATTCAACAAGTTTAAGATAAGACCATTACAAATTCAATTTAAGACATATTTGATGTCGGTACCGACAAAAAGGATGTGAAAAATGAAGGATTACTGGAGTCCCCGGCGACACTCCAAAGAGAATCAATTCATTCCCAGAAATACATGAAGAACTGATTTTGAAGAGTTGTTAAATGAATTTCACGATTTCAACGACCTACTTGAACATTTTTACGACCTCACACATCATAACCACACGTATTTAAGACTTTTTAAGGCCAACCGTAGACTTATTAAGGAACCCTGTTCAAAGCATCAGGACCATAACGCTCAATAATAACCAGCTACTATGATTAGTAGACAAAAGTGAAAAGGGGAGCGCAAAGAAAATCCCAGTTATACCAATGTATGTTGGCCTTGTCACACCAACATCCTCAAACCAAGCGGCCTTCAAAGCATGAAAGAGTTCTGCTTTAGTCATGTCATATTACTAAGAAAGATGTATGTGTGTCATGTGACTTTTTGAACCAATCGCACAGCACTTCCTGTTTAGAAATTGCCTGATCCTCATTCGTGCTATGAAGAAGGCTACTAGACCATAACGTTAGCATGCTGGGGTGACGTGGACGGCGTAACCTTTTAACCTTTTCACCTTTTGATACTCATCCCTGGAATTTTATGTTTTTGGTTGAAAACAACAAATTAATGGTGCTGGGAAGATGAGTCAACTCCTAAGATCAGGGAACACTTTTATTAAGGACTTTTCCATCCATCTTGAGTCCAGACAGATAGACGGACCGCACTCTTACATGAGTCAGCATCACATCAATGCCCTGCAATCTGCTGCCGTGGCTGAAGGCTGCTGTTAGGATCTTAGTGCGTGACTGATCCCTTTCCGTCTAAGTGCTCCTTGCCCTTGTTTGACTCAGGTTTGCTGATCCACAAAGTCTCTAAGCGGTCAGTCGGCCTTCCGGACCGTCCATCGCAAGTTGCTCGACTCAACATTAGCCTGCATTTCACCGTGTGAACATGGAGGGAATCAGTGCCCGGCTGGCTCCCTTTGACACTTACATAAGCTGTGGATGTGATTATGAAAGCAATACCCCAGTGGTGTCTGCTGTGTGTACTAGTCTCAGCCCGATGGCGATGTTAAGCTCCCTCTAGGCCCGAGTGTTTATCTCGCTGCTGTTTAGGCTTTAGTCTTTGGACTGCACCCAAAGCGAGGCCCCTGCTGTCCAGGCGGTTCTGCTCCAGCAAACTCCTGCTAGTTGACCCTGTTTAAAAGGCTGGCTGTGCTGTTTAAGTGTCCCTCGGAGCAACCGAGCCCTCCAGCTCTGTGCAGTGTCTCTGAGACTGCAGATACTCCATGTGTGTGCGTGTGTGTGTGTGTGTGTGTGTGTGTGCGAGTGTGTGTGTGTGCAGAAGTCCTGTGCTAAAAATTCTATGTCATCATTTAAAATCATTAAAAATTCAAATCCACATTATTCACAGATCAGGTGAAACTCCTTTGTTTTAAAAAGAAGAATGCAAAACACACAGCATCCTTCCTGGGCGTCCTGAGCCGGCAGGTTACGGCACACTGCACAACCGTACCGTACTTTCAGAACAAATAGTCCTCCAGCTAAGTCTTTATCCCTCTCACTTCCTTTGTGTGCATTCTATAGCCACGTCTGTAATTACAGGACAACGCGCCTTCCTCAGGGTTTATATTACACACTGTAGGATCGTTACAAATACCTACACAGACCCATTAGTGTTTGATTTGGAACCACACCGGACCGGAAGAGCGTGGGCTCATTTCAAAGAGAGGGAAAGTCCTCAGCAGGTCCTAATTAGCCAGAAGAACGGAGCTCTTTCCTGGTTTCCTGGTCAGGTGGATGAGGCCTGGCCTCCACATCAATTAGTGCTACTCTTGGAGTTGTTTTTTATTCCCCAGCTTGATGTAACAGAGAGGTGATGGAGGAGAACCGCTGCGTTTGATGTCAGCAGAACGGATATGCAGAGTGTGTTCATTTGTATTCAGCCAATATGGCAGTCTAACGTCGATTAATGCAATCGTGCACAGTGAATTTATGCTCTGATTCATCTTAAAAAGGTCATTATTGCACAGGAATTTACATGGTTGTGTATGTAGAAAGATCATTTTGTCATATCTTGAATTTAATATTGATTAGAATGTATTTAGGACTCGCAAACTCAATTTTGTGCTTTTATTTTTTAAATATCTTACTTTACTGTTCTTTTCAACTTATACTGTTTTAGATGATTGTTTTTAGAGAAATCTCTATAGACTTTTATATTGCAATATATTCTACAGTCTGCAAGTGTTTATTGTAAGAAAATATATTCATTTACGGTCTAAATAATTAACAATTGCCAAATCAGTTTTACAGAGAAATTGTTTGGTTAGTTTTTTAAAAAAATTAAGAAAGTACCTTTTTTTTTTTAGTGTGTGGTCCATAATGTAGAGAAATATAAAGTAAAAAGAGAAATTTATCTGCCACAAACACGCGAGGATGCTACACACACTTGGATTCTTTGGGGGGATTTGACAAAAACAAATTCAACACACAGACTATATTTATTGCAGCATATCACTGTAATAAAAATGTGGTATTTCTTCTTTTTCATGTACAGATTTCTTGTCTGGTGATGGTCCAGTACCAAAAAATCACATTCATTTTAAAACTGCAAGCTAGCCTGTGTACGGGACATTCTTTTACAAGTTTTGACCCTCTGACCCCCTTCCTAAGCACCTGGATATAAAATCTTATTATTTTTTATTATTATATCATTATATTTTATTGTCTTTCTATATTATCAGGTGCTACTGATGATTCATGTCGAATTGAGCGCAAATGATGGGTCAATAATTGCACAAATAAGTATCAAAACTCTACATGTGGTCCATTAAATCAACAGGACCATATAAATTATTACGTATAATAATCATATATAAACACTCCAGCTGTTAAATGATCCCATGTCAGAATCAAAAGAGAAAATAATTATAATAATATGAATGATAACATCTTTATTCTTTTATGCTCTGCCAACTGATGCATTCTGGGATTCGTAGTATATACTGTAAAACTGATGTAAATAAAGAAACACAAGCACAGTTACAGACAGACATCGCTGAGTTTTACATACCATCCGCCTGAATACAAAACTCCTGAAATGTGTTTGTAAGTCATTATTCTGTGGTCACCCTGCCTCTTTGAGGAGAGTTTTACCTTCTCAGAATCCAGAGACTATGGAAAAGAGGGTCTTATGTGTCATCATCCCTTAAGACATGGTTTTGATTTGTGCTTTTGGCCACATAAATAAAACTGACTTGACAAGTAGGGCCAAATTTAGATTTTACAGAATGTAAACACAGCATACGGCCACATGTTAGCATGTGACATTTGTAGGTGCCTCGGGGTTTAGGACCCTAGCTGTGTAGAAGCAACATCCCCGAGTCCCAGCTGGGGATCTTTTTTATCTCTACCCTCATGTCCTGTAATCACTTCAATGCTACGTTCAATTTAAAATCAAAAAAACAACCCAGAATGTAAGTTGATCCTTCTTAACTAGGTCCACGCTGTCGTCCCCTGAGAACAAGGGTATACGCCTGAAAAGCTGTCCAACTCTATGAAGCCGGTCCTCATGGCTGAATTAACCGTTCCAACGTAAGAGAGACTGGAGGCCACCTTCAGAAGAGAGAAGATGAAGATTATAGAGCTGGGGAGTGTTCTCACAAGCAGGGTGGAGGACGTTCCACCTATCCAGTGGAAAGTTACTGACTGGAACATTCAGTCAGCGGTTCCTGAAGCCTCCAGGGATCAGAGGCTCCACAGAACCTGGCTGAGGAAACTCTTGCTCCGTGAAAAGAACAAAGCGTGAGGAAGGCGAGGATTAAACAATATATATGTTTACGTCCACAGACTTTTGGCACAAACTTTGCTTCCACAGGTCAATAAAGTTTGAATTCTTATCAGTTCCAAATTATGAGGTGACCCCAATGTGACAAACAGATGTAAATATAAATATGATGTAAACATCTGATTTAAGACAACGAGAGGGTTTGTTTGTGTTTGTTTGTTTGTTTGTTTGTTTGTTGTGTCTATTTTTGATTCCTGCAGCCTTTTATTGCTCCCTTATGCTGCTCTGACAGCGTGACGCACTCCGATAAAAAGGCTCTCGCCCGCGGTCACACACATGTCACCATGGCAATTAGCATGTCAGAGTGTGCATGAGTGACAGCTGCCACAGCTGGGATGTAAACAACCTGGGGGAGACGGACAAGGACGATACAAACGGTGGGAGTCTCATTTCCTTGTCAACGTCCTAAAGAATAACAGATAAATATCACAGGCCTTCTTCTTGGTCTGATTCTGATCTGATTTAAAGGAACATTTCATCTATTTATAGCCCCCGTCCCGGCTCTTATCAGCCGACAGAGAATCTGCACAGACATTTCCCTCGATCACGTGATGCTAATTAATGATCGGATCATTTGATGTGATTCGTGGCGGCACATTCGACGCCTTCAGCTCATTGCGGGAGGAACAATATGGCCGCCTGCATTTCTGGCCGTCAACAAAGGATCGCAGCTCATAATTAATACCAAATGTCAAGCGTGTAGAAGTAGGTCACCGCCTATGTGTGCTCATTCTGAATACTGCGACTGTGTGTTGTTTTTTAATGAGAAAAGAATTAGCCGTAAATGTGTGTAGTAATTACCTCTGCTGAGGAGGTTATGTTCTCAGCAGCAGTTGTTTGTAAAAGGCGGGTTACGCAAGAACTACTTATTGGATGTTCATTAAAGCGACGAGAATGTGACAAGAAAGAACCCTTTAAATTCCCGTGTGGATGGTCAAAAACCTTTTTTTTTTCAGGCTGTTAATTAAAGGAGGAGCCGATTTAAAGCAGAGTAAAATCTCCTTGTAGATTTCCTTTTGAGGAACCAGTTCTCCGATTTGCAACCTGGTTATCACTTTGTGGGTTCGAACTCTGAGCGACCTATGCAAGGTTTCGGACCGAGGGCCGGCTCTGAAACACGCCGTCGGTCCTAGGCAAGGACCTTGAGAGACGGTCAGAAATAGCGGCGTCCATGGCTGCAGACCGCCGCGGGGAGCATCACCGGGACTGAGTCTCCATTTGGACGTCGCCGCAGACTTTGCCTCTTGATCCGTCGGGTCACAAACACTTGATATCATGTCAAGTGTCAAATGTAGCCGTTCCAGGAGCCTCGTGGTTTTTGAAGCGACATGAGTCATTATCAGCCGTTCTTAGGAAACCATGTTCAGGTCTAGTAAAAAATATGGATGTGATTTAAATAAGAGGAGATGATTCCCGCAAGTAATACAATTAATGCCTTTCATTTAATCTGCTCTTAATTTATCCGTTAATTATATCTGGTAATTCAGCAAACAGCACCCAACGTCTGTCAGAGATGAACCCTGACGCCCTTCCTATTGTTCCCTCCGTCTGCCTGCTTCCTATCAAACTTTCAATCAGATGGAAAGAAGCTTCAATAATTTAATATCGAGCGGAGAGACGGCAGAGATGGAGAGCAATGTCGCAACTTAAATAATTACACCGATCAGCCCTCCCTCAAGACGTTTGAACCCACATTCTGTTTCACTTTTGGTTTATCATAGACATCGATTGTTTTTAATTTACTGCCTTATTGATTTTGGTGACATGTTGGAAATCATTTATTTTTTTACGTATTTATTTAAATTCACATTTAGAATATTAGTATTATTAATTGCAAGTTTCTCTTCACAGTGTTTGCCGATCCAGGGTCATGGGTTTGTTTTGGACAAGTACAAGTGCCAGTGCAGGAAAGGATTCTACCACCCCAGCAGAGTGGCTGTCAACGGCTTCACAAGTGAGTCACTAACTGTTGTCAGCTGAATTTACGAATCTTGTGTCCCAATGAAAGACGACGTGTCCCTGCGAGATGATTTCACTGGTCTTTTTATGCCGGTCTGACTCCAGGAGTTCCAGGCTGATTTGATCCAAACCCGGTCCGATAGCTTGGTTGATTCCAGTGATCGGGCTTATATTGATATGTGAAATATTTAGAGAGCAAGTATAGAGCCTCAAAATCTGCTGATAGACTCATCAGCAATGCCATAAAAAAATAAAGTATAGAAAAGGCCCCAGAAGTGGTTGCATTGTATCGTTGTGGATTTAAAGAAATCGTACAACAGAGTGTCGTACGATCCCACAGTTCCCACAGTTCCACCCCTGAGGAGGTGTGGGATTGCACGTGGAAGTCTGGAGTGACAGAAAAATGTGTTAGAGTTTTACAGGATAAGTAAAAGAGCAGTGGGAAAGCAGCGAGGTTTGCGGTAGGAGTGACAGATGTGGAGGTGGGACTGCACCAAGGATCTGCCCTGAGCCCCTTCTTGTTTGCTATGGTGACGTAGAGGCTGACAGATGAGGTCGGGCCGGAGGCTACCTGGGCTCTAATGTTTGCAGATGATAATCATGATCTGTGGTGAGAGCAGGGGAGAGGTGGAGGAAAACCTCCACTATATTTGCGTCCCTCCTGGAGTGATACACAAAAATTAAAAAATGACCACTATTTCACCCTGTTGTCAATCACGAGCAAAGTAAACACAACTATCTATTGTGAAAGTCACAGATATACCAGAAAACCAAAGGTTGTCACCTCTGAGTTCAACATTACCCCGAGGCGGAGACAGTCTGCTCTGGACAGCTTTCCTCACTCCCACTTCAACTTCACTCCTACTGACATTTGTGTCACAGTAAATTTCCCGCTCCAGGGGACAATTTCCATGACGGGAATGACGCAAGGAACCCAAAGGTTTAGTCCACGTCACCGGGCATTAATCTGGGACTAATCACGTCCACTTGCAGCTTTGCATTGACTTTGAATGACTTATGCTCAGTGTGTAGGCAGCGTTAGACTTCGGACACTGGTAGTGGTGGCCGATGACTCTGCAGAGACTGATGAGACGATGATTGTACAGTGATGGGGAGGATGATGGGGCACGTTTTGGGAGCTTGAAAGAAGTGGATGAACGGAGAGAATCATATTTCATAAGACATTAGCAGTAAGATGCTAACAATGATAGCAGAAATATTAAGAAATTAAGACGGAACAAGTATTCAAGGAAACATGGTATGTGTTTTTTCAAAGAAATAGTTTTGACTGAATTTTCACTGGAGCTTTATTTATATATAAAAAAATGCCAACCAAGGTTTAAACAAAATAACAAAGAAGTCTGCTTTGAAGAAAATCTTTGTTATATAATAAGTTCACTTCAGCTGTTATATCTTTAAATAAAAGACTTAAACGGCTCAGACTCTGTGATGTCTGTCATGTTATATAAGGCACTCTATAAATATGGTGACTGCCCTGTCTGGAAATTGAAATAACCTCGCTACCTTGAGAGGCTAATCAGGTTCAAGATGGGAAATATCTTTTTAATGGGACTTCTCCCAGTTTATTCTATTTACTGCCAGTTAATTAAAAAAGGCTTTTGCAGACACAGACCCCCAGCGGTTTTTGCCCGCCCTCCACCACTCCCTTTCTCTGCCATGTTTTCATTTCCATTTGCTTTCCCTCCAGGTCAAGAGCAGACAACCCGAGTTTCCAGACCAATTTCTCATCCAGAATTATTTGGCTCTCTCATTTTCTCTCTCACAATAGAGTGCTATTGTCTAACTCCATTTTGATTACGTCTGCCTCCCGCGGAGCGCAATGGGCATTCGCCAGAGAACACTAGGATGGGCAGGTTCTGTATTGGCGGCGTGTTTTCCCCACAAATGAGAACGGATTCACACTGAGCGCATGTGACAGACGTGAAAGAGTCTGGAGACGCAGTGGAGAACGTGATGCCGCCTGAAACATCATCCAGTAGGACCGGTTTAGTGGTGGGTCATTGATGGTCTGGGAAGGTATATCCTTGGAGATTCGCATAGACTCTGACTGCCATTAAGTACCAGGATCAAATCCTCTGACCCACCTTACGCTGGTGAAGTGGACCCATGGTTTGTAGACGGGTCCTGGTGGATGAAGGTATCGATGCCATAAGAAACCCTAGGATGTAACATATGAGTTGCCAAATAGTGTTAAAGACTGTTCAGGAGCTCAGTGATGCCCTGATCCAGGTCTGGGAGGAGATCCCTCAGGACACCGCCCATCATCTCATCAGGACCTACCCAGATGTTGTCCCGAGTGCAATCAGTCACATTGGGACCAAATAAACTAAATTAAAACTGTCTGCACGTATATTTATGGTTTGTAAATGCAATTTGATCTTGCCGCAGATCTTTATTTTATCTGCGTGTCTCAGCATGCGAGCGACACCTGCTTTCATTGAACAACCAGCCCAAAACGTTTTTATTTCAAACTTATACCTGTAAAAAAGAGGGCGTGATCCACCTTGTGTGATGGACAAAGACAAAACAAGAATAACAAGGACGAAAAGGACAGGCAGTAACAATAACGAGAGATGTAGCCGTTTTGTGTATCATGCAACCCAACGGCCAACGCTGAAAATCGTGCCGTAGTAGTTGAAGATATTTCGGGCCAGGATCATGCAGCAGGACCTCCACCAGTGCACAGGGTCCCTTCAAAGTCCAACAGAGGCTGGATAACTCAGTCCACCCGATAGTCATCATATTAAATGACTTTAGGTTCAGTTAGGTTTTGCACAAGAGGCATTTCAGAATAAGGTAGGATGAGAAATGACTCTGACAGGACGAATACTTACACAACAATAAATACAAACGGTGTGCAAATGTAAATGTATTTACAAAATAAACTACCCTTATTCACTTTTACATGAGTAATAAATGTGCGCGCTCTGTTAATAAGTTTTTGTCTGTTAAATTAAACTACCCTAAAATATTTGTTCTATAAAGCTGGTAATGAAAGAGAATTAAGTTCCTGTCCTGAGTGAGAATGGAAGAAACGCCAGAACCAAAGGAAGCTAATCAGGCTCAATATGGGAAATATCTTTTCGATGGCACTTTTCCCAGTTCGTTCTATTTTCTGCAAGTTAATTAAAAAGGCTTTTTCAGAACCTTGGTGGTTTCCACCTGCCCTCCAACATTCTCTCTCTTTCTCTGCCACCTATTCTTTTTTTATTTCATTCCACTTTCCCTCCTGCCTCATCCCACACAAACAGCACACAACGTATATCTTAATTCTGCCCCCTCCTACCCGATTATCTCAATTTTAGCATCATCCCATTTTTTTTGCAATCAAACATTTTCCCTTCATGCACAAAAAAGCAAAAAAAAATACTTTGGTTTCTTTCTATCTCCGATGTTTGCTTCTGCCTGTTTGCTGTGCTGCAAATGCACAAAAGCTCACGTTTGCAAGTCTGCATGAAAGCTGAGTGCGTGCGTGCGTGTGCGTGAGCGTGCACGTGTGCATGTGTGTGTGTGTGTGTCTTTGACAACACAATAATAAAGAGGGGAAGCAAGCCTGTTAGTGAGGCGTTGTGCTGCAGTCTGGCCCACCATGGGGCCAATAACAAGCCTGTTAATCCACAAGGGGACATCCTTGACACTCCTTTGCAGAGAGAGCCAGAGCAACTCACTTCCCTTTGTCTCCCACAGATCTTCCACTATGGAGCTTGCTTTGGAATACGTGGGAGAAGTTACTATAGCTGGTACTGTCAGTTAGATTGAGGAGAAGCAGACCAATGAGAACGAGCTTAAGGATATGACTCATTGCTACGGAGATAAGTAATCCTTTTGAAGGGATCAATGATGTGCAGAGTCATAGCATTGAAAAATAGGCCAGTTTCTTTTTTAAAGGCAAAATCCCTGAAAATCTCTGAGACAATGGCTGCTTCCAATAAAGCCTCCATAAAAGCTCTATATTGGTCCACCGTTCGCTATCTGCCCTACCGTATGGGCATCACTCAGGGGATTTCTAAACAAACCAATGGCTTGTTTTTTTTTTTTCAGGCTTTACCTTAGTTTACCCAAGGAGGTTATTTAGCATTCATTCCTGGCCAATTTGATCTAACGCCACTCCTTTGCCTATTGGGGCTTCTTTGGAAGCATTTACCATTTTACTGACTGATACCACAGTGACCAATACCTCAAAATCATTGGTAATTATTTACCTGAATAGTCGGGGATATTATTGAATCGTCATCGCTTCTGCTGCTGAATCCATTTATTTTCAAATTCAAAAAAACGTCATTTTCCAAAAGTTTTCAGGCCATAATTTCTCATCCATGGCTCCAATTTACTCCAAATCTGTTGCATATGGATTGAATCGGGGAGATCTAACTGATATATAACATATTTTACTCCAATAGTTCATACTTGACTCACTGGAGGGATGTTTTTTATGAAAACTCAGATTTTTGGACATAGCCTCCCTGCAGTTGATCCGATTTAGTCCAAGTTTAGAGCATAAGAATTGAATCTGGGTGATCTATCTTGTCGATATCTTATATTACTCTAAAAGGTCATATTTTAATCACTGGGAAAGCATTCAAAACAGTTTTCTGACGGTTACTTCGCAACCGTAATTAAGTCCGGTTCTGTTCAAATTGGGTCATATGAATTCACACAAAGAGATCTATCTTGTATTTGTATTAGTTTACTATGAAAGTACATATTTTACTTATTAAGGGGAGCACACAGTTTTTTGTCCGTAACTTCCCAAACATAAGTCCAATCGTGTCTAAATTTAGCTCATATGAATCCACTCAAGGACGTCTGTCTGAACTGAACCCAGAAAAAAGTAATTACCTGTATTTATCGTCATAATATAATCAATATGGGACGTGATCGCAGAGCTTGTGGCTGACTTCATAAAAAAACTCAGGTTGAGTCAATATGGACTGTTTGATATTATTCATGAGTCACATTTAATTTGAGGAGTTCAGTCAAGGGGTTGGTTTGTAGAAAGCAGGGGATTTGGAGCTTTTCGGGGATAAACCCTTGCTGTCGGGGATCACAGTGTAGGCCTAGTTCTTTCATACATTTCGTACCCGACCCACATCTTGTCCACTTTAAAGCACTTTGATCTTTCTTCCATTCTGTTCTGACATTGGACTTGTTCTCAGTCCTTGTCGGAGTTAATATTTCTGGCATATCCTCTTCATGCGTTCTTTTGTTCTGAGGACGCCCGCAGTTATGAGCCTTGTATGATATGCCAGGGACCGAACAAGGTACGGCAGTGTTGGCTTTTCATGCTCACACATATAGATCCATCTTCCTGGTGTTGACACAATGTCAATGAATCCTTGTAAGGTCAGAGAGGGATAAGCATATATATCCACTCAGGACCCTTCAGTCTGTCATAGAGGCACTTCAGCACCTTGATCTTTTAATACTGGTCCCAACAGATTCAGGAGGAGAAGTCAGTGAGGAGAAAAGGGCTTGAAAATGGCATTTGTTGCTGCTTAAATGAAAAAAAAAAAAAGGCTTAATATTCTTTTGCATATAAAGCAACTTTTCTTACGCACAAAGTTTTAAGATGAGTCGTAGCTTTAAGGATAACAATAAAAGATGGTTCCAGAAATACTCACAACGCTTTATAAGATTAATAATGATCGTAATACTATTACGGTTTGTCTATGGAGACCTTTAAAGACACTCAATCCTGCCTTAAAAAATCAAATATGAAAAAAGTAGAGTAAAATGAATAAAACCTATAACTATAGTTTTCAGGGTTTTGATCGGACTGAAAATGCAAGTTGAAAAGGTGAGTTTCAAGTTGGACTTTAAGGGTATGATGTCTAGGAAATGTGGTGGGTCCAGATAGTTTGAAATCCAACAAATGTTCAACAGTGAGCCTATGAGGCTGCTTAAAGAGTAATCTGATATAGCAGAATAATATTTCTGCTAATAAGTTCTGAACCAGTTTATGGAGGAGTTTATGATCAAGATGAGAGGATGGAGTTATAATAGTCAATACACTGAGCAGAGTGTGAATGAGAATAGCAGTAAAGTTAGATTTAAGGGATAGATGAAGCTGAACGATAACAAATTGCTTCTGTAGAATGTTTAGTTCTTGGAAATGACACCAAACCGCGGAAACATTCAGAAATAATTGTTGAAATTGTTTACAAATGCCTTGGTACCAACCAGAAGCACTTCATTTTTTTTTTTTTTACGATTAACTTTGAATTAGTTGGAGCACAGTCAAGATTTCCTTATAAGTACACCGTCAGATAGGAAAGAGGGTTGAGTGGGTTTGGGTTTGGTTCCAACATTTTGTAAATATGTTGCCAAGAGACAGATGGTAAATGAGAAACAGGAGCTGCCTCTCATCTTTACAAAATGAAACTAATATATCCTGAATATGAACTCCTCTACCCCAACTGGGTTCATCAAGTAAAACTTAATACTGGAATAGGAGTGGAACCATGGTATCAAGTGGACCACGCGGGTTCTGCTGTACCATGTTTCACCTCTTTCAGTAGCATCAAATTTAATTTTGATGACTGTACTTTTACTTTTACTGGGTTAGGTCATTAAGGCCCCAAGGAAATATTAAGATGTTTTAGGATTCACTGGGATGGATTAACATCATGATGGTTATCTCTATTAGTCTGTCAGTGCTTTAGCCTGAAATTCAGCTGTTTGTCAACTTTTAACACAGCCTTATTTTGACTGTTATTCCTGAAACAACTCTTAGCTAACTCTGTTTAGCATTATGCTCACTAATAAAATGAGTTCAACACTTTAAATATTATTGGTAGCTATTGATTTCAGCCACTGTATTACTTTTGTAGGTGGAGGTGGTGTATCTGTGGTGTTTGAATACACTAAGTAATTTCAAACAATTATCCAGGGTCATTAATCATGTACCTGCTACTATTAGCGAACAGTTTCAACCGTTTCTGTTGATATTAGCTAACAGTTTTAATCATTTCTGTTGATATAAGCTAATAGTTTCAACTGGTTTATTCGACATTAGCAAAAATATTCAACAGTTTCTGTTGATATTAGCTGACATTTTTACATAGTTTCTATTACTATTAGCTA
The DNA here is from genome assembly GCA_009660295.1 of Lophius piscatorius. Taxonomy (NCBI): domain Eukaryota; kingdom Metazoa; phylum Chordata; class Actinopteri; order Lophiiformes; family Lophiidae; genus Lophius; species Lophius piscatorius. The sequence continues at coordinate 196,071 of VRLP01000195.1, forward strand.
ACAGTTTCAATATTTTCTCACGCTACTATTATCCAACAGTTTCAACCTTTCATCTGCTACAAATACTGAAACATTTCAACTGTTTATCAAGGATTTTGAAAATGTGGAGCTGTAGAAGCTGGTTGACCAATGTCAGTTTTGTCTGTCAATGTCAAACAATTTTTTATATTAGTGGGGAATTTTGTGCCTTCAATATTTGAGAGTAAAATCCTTTATTTTCATGTTTTCAACAGGGATGGGGAGAATGGGGAAAGCTGCTGACAGCGGTCCCAATGCAGACGAGGGGTCATCCAGCGACTGTCTGCCGTGCCAGCATGGCTGCGACTACTGTAAGGACGATACGCCCTGTGTGGCACGAGACGATGGCGCTCTTCGCCTGGCAGTGCTCTGTTTCCAGTGCCTGTGCTTGCTGATCGTCTTCGTTAGCATGGTGCTCATCTACCACTTTCGTAGGAATAAGGTAGGTGTGCACACCTACTGTTTTTCTAATTGATTCTAAATGCCACCACACAATGTTATATTTTCCTCATTCCGGCGAGTTTATTAAGAGTGAAGTTCGTAATCTCAAAAAGTGCATGAAAGAAAACGACACAGATACAATTTACGGTTACAACATCACACCAGTTACCTGTTTGACGTGTTCAGGGCGGTACGGTCATCAAAGTGCTGCAGATCACTAAATCCGTAAATCCGTACGTGGGTGGTCCGAATGAAGCTTTGAAATCATTTCAAACGGTTCAGACACTTCAGATCAACTCAACATCAGAAACTTGGACTGCTACCAATGTGTGCAAATGGAAGCCAGAAAGCAAATTTAGTCTGATTTACACATCGGACCACTGAACGCTTCATCTCTCACAATCAGGGAGCGATGATGTAGAAGTTTGTAAAGATGAAATCAGTCTTGTTGTTTAATTCATAGCATATCTGTTGAATACAGCGATGAGAAATGTTGATTCAGTTTGGAGGTTTGCCTCTGGCTAACAATCCCCCCCCCCCCCTAATTTAATCCTCTAAGTAAATAATATTCTCTCTACATTACCTTCAAGGGTTTTTACTGCATCATCAAAAACTCCCTGGCAAACACGAAACTGAACGCTTCGTATGGAAAGTGAAGACTCAGATTTAGCTCATGCACTATTCATAGAACCTTCAGGAAGTATCACATCTCCCTGCGTTCAACTGCGTGCTAAGGCGCTACAATGCAGGGAGCGTGTGTTTCTACTACCATCTAATCAGATCAGAGTCACGACAGATGTATCTGTTGATAACGCTAGATTGTACAGTCCTGGGAGAAAATATTAGACCCCCGACGGATCCTTCTATTTTTATGCTGAGCTGACGGTGGACTGTTGGAGCTTGATATGCAACATAAAAGAAAGGCAGTGTGAGCAAACAAAAATTAAGACAACAAGGTTGTACTATACACCAGAGTGAAAAAAATGAACAGCTAATTGCTCCATATTTGGCTTCAACGACAACAATCCAGCATTTCTGATAACTGGAGATTAATCTCTGATATCACTTCTTTGCAGAACCTTTTTAGTCAAGTTTGTGAGCTTGAACTGATCTTTTCAGGTCCTGTCAGGGTCATCTTGATGAGCTTCTGGTCCAGACTTTGACTCCAAACTTAAATTTCATGCCTCTTGAGCCATTCAGAGGATGACTTTCTCTTCTGCTTGGAAACATTGTCTGGCATGATCCAGTTGCGTTTGAATTTCAGCCCAGCAACGGGTGGACTGACATTCTCCTTCAGAATATTTAGTTAGAGACCAAAGTATAACATGAAAGGACTCCACGTCTTTGGATGTTTTCTTTGTATCTTTTGTCATTTCCTATATGACGCTTTGTCACGCTCTTGGAGGAATTTGGAAGGTCAGCTATTTTTAGGAAGATTCACTATTGTTCCAACACTTTTCTATTTGTAGATTTAGGGTTTCAGTGTGGATCTGTGGCGTCCCAGAAGCTTACAAACAGTTTTGTAAATCCCCCTTAAAACCCCCTTGGTTGACGTATTTCAAACAGCTACTTCCTCATCCCCTCTGGAATTTCTTTTGATATTGGTAAATCAAAAGAAAATTTGAGCCAGCTTCTTTCTTCTGAAAATGTTCTACATAAGTGATGATGTGGATGAACAGGGCTGGTGGTGATCAGGTCTGGGTGCGTCTAGCCCAGTTGTCAGAGTTATTTATGTAATTTCGGCAGTTTTCTGGATTTTTTTTCCCGAGGGGTTAAATAGTTTTTCACACATGCCAACTACAACTACTGTTGTAGTTAACCTTTTTATTTCAATGAATACAATTATTCATACCCTTAAAAATCGAGGATTTTATGGAATCGTCATTGCAGGGTCTAAAGACCCTTGTGTTAACGCGATAACTCAAAAAACGATTTAATGGATATTTTTTTTATTTAATACCATCATAGACCTTAGTTCGAGGAAGAACTGGATTGATTTTGGGAAAGATCAAATATATATTCCCAAACCTAGGGGAAGCATTATTTTTGGCCCATAATTTCTGAACTGTTGGTCCGATTAAGTCCAAATTTGGTGCATATAAATGGATTTGAGGAGCTCCATCTTCTATAGGACATATTTTACTTTAGCAGTTCATATTTTACTCAGTAGGGGGAGATTTATACGAAAAAAAATAGAGATTTTTTGGACATAAATTTCTTACCGTTGGTTAGATTTAGGGGCGGGATAAACCCTCTCCGTCCTGGATGATAGCAAAGACCTAGTTTAAAATGAGTATTTTGTGTTTACGCAAGTTGCTTTTATCTTTTCTAAAATATGGTTTTAAAATCAGACACAGTTAAGTTTTAGATATTTGCAAAGATATGAATACATTCACAGCACTGTACACTGGCAATGCAAAAAAGTTTTAATGACTAAAATGTTTAGCAATTCATCGATATATAAGAAACAATTACTTATGCATTCGAGTGAAGAATTACTAATTTGAATGTGACTGCTAAGGTCCCATTTATCATCCCCATGCTAGAAAAAGCCTCATGTTCTCTTCAAGAACTGTGGAGCTCCATCAAATGAAAGCTGTTGATAGCGGTAGTTTATCAAGTTCTCTCGCTACCAAAGTAAACTTTTGACTGACCTCATGAAATCCTCTGAGCCTCTGGTTGCTCTTGTCAATTAATTTGCTTAATTGAAAGTATGTCTTGAGTATTAGACATGCGATGATAAGCCGTCCAGATTCTCCACACGTCTGACAGGGGAACATCAAGATGCTCTATCTCTCACACACCTGAAGACCGTTCTATCAACCGGAGATGAAGAGAGGATCCTCCCAATAATAAAGCAGATGAAACCCACTCCAGGGGCTTTGTCCTAATTATATAATCCTCATTTATGTAATCCCCATTAATCTTATCAGACTAAGTTTCTGAGCTTAGTTTCAAAGACTTTCTGATTAAAAATGTTTTTCATAAACAAAATAGCTCATTTGAATGGCAGATTTATGTTCTTTTAATATTTGAGACCAGATATGAATCACTCTTTTGGTCCACATAGCTGTGGCGAGTGTCTTTTGTGTGTCTTTTGTAGGTATTTTGAAATGTGGTACAAATGTCTCCTGCTCTTTGAAAGCCCCCCCTCCAGCATCATGTCAATTAGGGGATGATATGCTGTAAAAAAATCTTACACAAGGCATCCACACAAAGTGCCTGAAATGGTGAAGCCTTCTATAAAAAAAGTCCTTGAGGCGGAAACTGTCACTTTACTTTGTTCTCTTACAACCATAAAAGAGGAAAGCTCCATTCCCCTTTCAAAGCCACATGGTATATTATAATACGCTTTCTCAGACTAGTTAAGACCTCCTGCATTAGGTAGGACATTTCTGAAGTTCTATTCACTGCTCTGTATCCACTATGTGGGAGGGAAAATTGTCTGATAAAATAATAAATATTTTGAACATTATATAAACCAGGAAGGTGAACTAGAAGGACCGACGCCAAAGCGGCACAGTCTTACAGTTGCGGAATAATCTATCTATCTATCTATCTATCTATCTATCTATCTATCTATCTATCTATCTATCTATCTATCTATCTATCTATCTATCTATCTATCTATCTATCTATCTATCTCTCTCTCTCTCTCTCTCTCTCTCTCTCTCTCTCTCTCTCTCTCTCTCTCTCTCTCTCTCTCTCTCTCTCTCTCTCTCTCTCTCTCTCTCTCTCTCTCTCTATCTATCTATCTTTAACTGTAAATTCATGATATATATTCACTGAATGATAATATATTATTCTTATAACATCATATTAAAGATTTTTTTTTTTATCATATAGTTCATTAATAATATTAGTATATAAATAATTTACCAAAAGCGGAGAGACGAGACAGCTAGACAGGAGTGTGGGGGTGAGAGATGGAATATTAAATGTTGGCACGATGACAGGTAAAAGTAAAGTTACAGAAAATTAAGGTAGTTACATTGTGTGTCCAATAGAAGGGTGGAAAGGCAGCAGGGCTACAGGCATTGGAGGAGGGTACAAACCGTTCTATCCTGGTGTGGATGGAAAGGGAATTGGGGGTAAGGGTGATTCTGAAGGAGTGTGTGAGTGTTCCTGAGGTGAAGAGCGTGTCAGACAGAGTGACGAGGCGACGATAGAAATTGAAGGTGTGATGATGAACTTTGTCAGCGCCTATGCCCCACAAGTCAGTTGTGAGCTGGAGGAGAAAGAGGAGATGAGGAGGTTATGGGCTGGTATGGTGTTAAAAAACAGGAATGTCGCAGGACAGATTGTTGTAGAGTTTGTGAAAAGGATGGAAAGGGCTGTGGTGAACACATCCTTCAAGAAGAGAGAAGAGCAGAGGTATGAGTACACCAGTGGACTACAACTTATGGAGAAGATGTAATCTTGCGGACTACAAAATGGTGACAAGGGAGTAGGTACCCAGACAGCACTGAATAGTAGTATGTTGGATGACTATGGGAGTAATAAAGAGGAAAAGAGAAAAAGATGGAGCAGAGGATCAAATGGTGGAAGCTAAGGAAGGTAGTCCGCTGTGTGGGTGTCATTTTAACATTTAACAGCCGGGGAACGTTTCATTCATTGAGAAAAGCGTTGATGTTGGAATTTGCCTCCTGGCTGAATACATCACTACAAATTAAAGCTAATTGAAGCGATCTTGGCCCTTATGTGCTGAATGTCCAAACCAGTTACCCATAACAATTCTATGAGGACGCAGAATGATTTAGTTTAATGCAGAAGCCCAAAAAGGTAAATCTTTTTAATGAATGCAGGTGTAGGTATGTGATGCATGTATTAGATGTTCAATGACGTGTTTTCATCTTTTGGCAGAGTATCAGAGCATCAGGTCTAATCCTCCTGGAGGCCATCCTGTGTGGAGCGCTGCTCCTCTACTTCCCGGTAAGCCTGAGACACTTGCTAGCGTGTATGTCCGTGTGTGTGAGTGTGTGTGTGTGTGAGTGTGTGTGTGTGTATGTGTGTGTGTGTGTGTGTGTGTGTGTGTGCACAAGTGCAGCCCCCATCCTTTCATGTCCTCATTTCTTGACGTGTTTGCTGATAATCCTCATGCCATATTCCTTTGAGCTGAAAATAACAATATTTTCCCAGACTGAAGGTTGGCATTCAGTTGACCTTCAGTTCACGCCATCGCTCATTCATCTAAAACAAAATCAGAGCTCAGAACAAAGTTTCGTATCTGCAGCAACGGTATGGAGCACGATTGTTTGCTTTGTCAGAAAGCACAACCCAGTGCATAAATCATATTGTGGTGGTGCTTGTTTTTGTTAACAGCTGTGATACGCTGGGTTTTTACGGCCCGGGTATGCTCGTGATGTAACGGGACTAACAGAGACAAACATCCCAGGGCTTGTTGATGACCCCATGCTAACTGTGGACAGAGCTGGCCAATGAACCCTGCCTTCTGTCAAGATCACCATCTGTTGAGCCACTCATGCTGCTACTCAGTCTGTACCCATTCACATCTCCACACAGAATAAAGTCCATTAAAGCTCATTTGACCTTCACCTTTCAGACGTTTTCTCATCAAATAAGTCTCTTAAATGAAATATGATCATGCATTAATCCATGATCTTAGAACCATTCAACCATCCGGTTCTTAACACCCATATCACGTTTAAGGTCAACTTTAATTCAATCAGGAGAGAGATGTGAATGAAGTAAAGATAACTCATTTTTTTTGCAGCAAACAATGTGCGATAATTATTCTGTCGGGGTGCCTCTAGACTTTTCAGGGAGATTTAATCATTTAAGATCAGCCAGATAAACCCGCCATTGGAGCTGGGGTGGTGGTGGTGGTGGCGGCTGATAACTCTGCTTGTACAGCATGGTTGAAGTGGCTGATGAAATGATGAAGTGAATCTTTCAATACTGGGTGATGGAGGTCGTACATAACTGCAGCATGAATGAACTACAGTTGCAAGAGAAAGTCATATTTAAAAAGACAGCAGCAGCAAAAGTAACGAGGTGTTGCTGTCTTATTATTGGATAGATGTGACCAGCTTATGAGAACAGAAGATATCCTATATGACCGAGTGGAGAGAGTGAGCATGCGGACACATTTGTAAAGGAATAGTAATACGGGACAATTCAAAAATGTAACATTGCTGAACAGAGAAAAAAATAATAATTCTGAGACGTCCGAAATCAATTTGTTCAAGATATGTTGACCTAACGGGTTAATTTAATACAGGACATGTTATTACAAAACTCTGAAAAGCCCCCAATCCCCTGCTATGTACAAACAATCCCTCAATCTGAAGTTATGTCTAAAAAAACTGTTTTTTCGTAAAAAAAAAAAAAACTCCCTCTAGTGAGCAAAAGATGAACTATAAGACTAAAATAAAATGTATAAACAATAAATATCCTCGATTCGATTCATATGTACCACATTTTCACTGAATCAGGTTGAGAAATTATGGACCAAATACTTTTGGAGATAAGGCTCCCCCTACTGTCAGGAACATGCAATTGACCTTTCCATGAATCAAACCAGTTGTTCCTCACACCAATGTGGATGGCTGTATGAATTTGAAAGTGATCCATATGTAGTTTTTGAGTCATCATGTCAACACGAAGAGTTCCATTATATCCCAGACCTTTTGTAGATTTAGAAATAAGTGACAATGAGCAAATTAAGAGTGAAAAATCAAGGATAAAGCTGTTAGAGGTACTTCTAGGCATTTAAAGAGTTTGTGACACTTGTGTCATTATGGATTTTTAAGGTTGTATTCACTGCTGGACAGCTGGAATCATAATAATGTTGGTGTCTTGTAGGCAGAGTGGTCCAAGTTAATAGTGAATGGACAGAAGTTACACTGTACTGCACCTTTATAGACGAAGAACACAAAGTGCCTGACATCACAAGCAAACACTTTTTAGTGATGTTTTTGCAGAAGGACACTTCAACATGCAGCTGGAGCCGGTGATGGAACAACCGGTTCCTGATTAGTAAACACCGGTTCCACCCCTTGAGACATTGTCGCAAAGAAAGTACCCGAGCGCAAACAATCAATGATTACAGAATTTTCTTCATTTTCACTTTGGGCATTGGTTACTGTTTTTTTTTTGTTTTTAACTCTGACCTTATTTGCCTTCTTTGTAAGGATTAAATTGTTCTCAAGACAATGACTGAAAATGGCCACTGGTTATTATAAGCCTTATCTAACTCTCTTTCTTCATTTCATGTACGAAAAAGGAGTGTGAATATAAGGAGCAGCGACTTTAAAATATGTAATTTTGCTTCACCTATAAAGCAGTGCTATTGTTATACAATGTCTGAAGCACCTCATTATTCTCACAGATGACCAGACTCTAATCAGCACCCACACAGCATTGATTTACATGAATCCACCATTACGTCTTCCTCTTGGGCGCTTGGGGCATTGGCTAATTGCAATTTTCTTGCAATCATGTGGTGCTATATGCTTAGCGAAGCAATGCAGAATAAATGTAATTAAAGCCAACTGATTTAAAGCCCACTAATCAATGCAATTTGCTGCGACAAGGTCTTGGAAAGTAATACTGCTTGAAATTCGCACAGTGAAAGCAAAATGGGAGGCAGGCGATTGGTTAGTGAATGAATGAATAGTAGATGAAAATGCTGTATCCAGCTGGTGTAGTGATGGCATTTCTTAAAATAGACTGCTGGGCTCCACTGAGGGAACTTTCGGAGCTTTAGACGTATTGAAAATCAGTCCGAACACGTCCTGTTTGATGGACCCACAAACATGACTTTGATAAAATAGCTCCATAATGTAAAAAACGGCGTCCTTCTGCAACACGCTAGATTGATCTCTAGCATGATTTGTTTCCATGCCCCCCTCCCCTCCTCCCCTTTGAGTCCGACATGAGCTGTGGCTATGATGGTGAGACACATCCCTACCAATCTAAATATAGATTCAGAAATATTCTGCTGCTGCTGCTGCTTCTATTTTAAATAATTCCACTGTTATTAAGCAGCGAGAGACACATCTCATCCTGCTCCCATGGCATTGGGCTTTGTGGTGTAATGTCATTGCCCCCCTTTCTCTCCCGAGTGTGTCAAATGCAATAACTTCAGCCCCCCCTTCTACTTTGAAACGGGGACTGCAGGAATACAGAGGCTAAAAATGATGGTGGTGCCAAAGTCGGCTATTTCTGTCTGGCTGTGGAGATGACACAGGGAGAGAGCGGACACGCGTTTGTGATTCACAATGGGATCCCTGGATTAGCTCACCAGACCTACGTTTGTTTCTCTGCAGCTCGCTCTCGACCCTGCTGGGGATGCTCGCATTGGAGTAAAGTGACAGTCTGGATTATTGTTGCTACTACTTTAAAAGGCAACCATCTCATCCAGAGAATCCAGCGATGCACCTAGACCAGAGTCATGGGTTCAGAGGTGACACATTGTGTTGCCACCTGCCTAAAAGGGTCCAGAAATATAGGAATAATGCATAAAATGCAAAAAAGCTGATTCATTATGCAGTGATTTACTTCTCATAGCAATATTTTTTAGAATCTGTGTAAGTCCAATTTACTGTCTGGTCTACCTTTTGTCACTTCCTGTTGATATTTCTTCCTCCTTTCCTGTAATTGAAAGATGCATCAGACATGGACAACTGAAAAAACGTTTACTACCTGACCGAACCTGTTTATAATATGACCTTGTTGGCAGTATTTACATGCAAAAAGTAAGGGTCCAAGAATGGAGCCCTGGGGGACACCACAGTTCAAAGAGGCCACCGATGAGGAGCCATTAACCGTGGATATTGAGAAAGTACTTTTTTTTGACATATTCAAACATGTGAGGACTTACAACAGAACAGAATAAACAGAATTATGTATCTTGATACAACCATAAAAAGTCTAATAAGGGTCAGAGAGTTTTGTAAAACTATGTTTTGACTTAGGGAGTCTATGAACAACAAAGTCGTTCCAGAGTCTCATGATGACCTCACAACTTAGTGTTACTGCCTGCAAAATCTAATCATGAGGAACCATAGCATATGAGATGTCACATGAGCATCACATATCACTTTGAGATTTGATCCAAATGTAAAGTGCATTATAAATTAAATGTATTATTATTATTATTATTACATGATGCTGCAGTTCAAAGTAGGTAGTAATTGCATCAGGAGCCAAGAGAAACTGAAGAGGGAGAGAGCCTCAATTCAAACCACACTAAGGCTCGTCCACTACCCTGAGATCTAAACCAAAAACTGAACCGCCGGTGGTTCCCAACTCATGTTGTAATTAATAAACCAAGGAATGGTAAGGCTAACACCTTTTAAAGTTGATGCTGGTGGTCATCTGGTATAGACCTGTGTCAGTTCAACAGTATGGATAAACTACAGATAAATGTCATGAAACTTGATTCCTGGTTTCTGTCCATTGGGAGTTTTTTCTTTGCTAAGTCGAAAATGTTATTGTTGAGTCCAAATGCCTTTAATTTGCAGACTGAAGATTGTTGTCGCCATGTTGGAGGTTGTTCTACCAACCGGTTTGATTGAGTTGGCGTGTTCTTGGAAATCACATAGTTTTCCTGTATGTGCTGAAACGTTGTGAATTCACAGTTAGCGTAGTGTTTGGCTGTTTCAAACTGACCTCAACTCCCAGCTTCAGTCCAACTTGGAGGTACTTCCTTTCCAGTCTCCGCTACTATGTGTTTACGTGTCCAAGAAAACAAGTTCCACAGGCCTACATGTTGAGATAAACCAGGAATACTCCATGTGAACACACTGTACGATGACGTTTGAGATTTATGTCCCCGATGCTACGTCCTACCCATCTGTGTGTTCTCCAGTGCGAGCTACCTCGGAGACAGCGCTAGTTCTCTTCCTGCCTGTTCTCCCCTGTGACATGTGTCACACCTCCCGCTCCACTGCTCATGCATTCATAAATGTTAACTCATATGTAAAAAGTGGTAATCTGCACGTTTCTATTTATAATGGTGGTAATGCATTCAGTGCTAAGCATTTGCTGATGTGTTGTTTTTTTTGCAGTGCACTTTCAAAACACCTTTTCAGATGGATCAAATGATCAGTTGATTACTTTCCTTTTCCTTACAGCTGCTTTTATGTTGATCATGTTAACTGGTTAAATAATCTCCGCCTGTGGTGGGTAGATTAAAACAACAGGTTAACAGACACATGTCAAATAACCCTTTATTAAAACGAGGTTTGAACCAAGTCGCAACAATTCCTGAGGTCAAAGAAAAGTAAATGCAGATTAATGAGTTTTTGCCGGCCTCTAAATCTACAGACAACTCCAACAAACTCTCTGAGTAAATACTGTTGTCGCTCGTGTCCTAGGCCTTGTACTTCAGTGTCTCTGCTCAGCCCACTAACCCCCTAGCTCCACCCCCAAAGTAACATCACAGGATTAAAAAGAACAAAGGCACCAAGCCACATTGTGACGTCACTACTCCAAACGGCATATTTTATTCATGTTTATACTGTGAAACAAGTTACCTCACCAAAATTAAATCACCTCCAGGAATATGCCAAAACCTACATCTGGGTAAAAGTTCATGCAAATCCGTGCTGTAGTTTTTCCGTATTCCTGCTCATGAAATAATACAAACAAACAAACAGACAAACATACAAACATACAGAGAAACAAACAGACAAACATACAAACATACAGAGAAACAAACAGACAAACGCACAGGAGCGTAAAGATAAACTCCTTGCTGCTCTGACGGAGGATATTAACCGCTGTGTAAAGGGCAGAGGCTTTAAAACCCTGATAATCTGCCTTGGGGTCCATGTTGAGGGGTTTTGTGATCAACCAGGCCATTCTAAAAATGTGATAAAAACTGCTGTTATACTGACCTGGTATTAGGCCTACATTTGGCCCTACCTCAATTAGGAAAGAATCCAAAGACTTGTGGCTTTTTCTGCCTAAAACTTATTAAATTATGAAAACGTGACTCGTTCCTTATCTAATCTAAACATTGTCTTTGTGCTCGGCTGGACCGACTCGTCAACTCAGTTCAACTCAAAACTTATACATGCAAAGCAGGCAGGCAGATCTTCGCAGCACATCATGGGGCTAACGAGAAACAGTATGGCTGGGGAATAATGTGTCCAGACATAATAGGCCACGACACGCGGCCCGCCAGACAATTCTCCCTCTCGTTCTCCTCAGTTGTTCATCCGAGCTGTGCCGACACTTTCAGTCTGACTTAAGTCAATTGGGTGAGTTGCTCGTTGCATTTCCAGCCTTCCCTTCCTGCCCTGCTTCTCTCGCTGCTTTTTGCAAAGTGATGTGGAGTCAACCAAAATAAGCACCGGTTCAGGCGGGGAGGAGGATCCGCTGCTGGAACTGGAGTTTTCCTTCTGTCGACATGAGGAGGGAGACAGAAAGTTATTATCATCACAAGGACCGTAGGCTATTCTGATACGTCCCTTTGTGCCCAAATAAGACGGGAATATCTTTCAGGAACTAACTGGTGATAGGGAAGGAAGGGAATTGAGGGGGGCGAGCTCCTGTCTTGACTGCGCAAAGGCCGAGCTGGATGTAATTTACACTCAGCCCACCTCAGGGAGCAGCGGAAGGAGAGGAAACCATTACCTCCCTCCAGAAAGCTGCCCTTCCCATGTGGCAGTGAGTGTCAGCTTTCATATAAAAATGGATCCATTGATATTACAACACTCCACCTCCCCCTTCGCTCCCACCGGTGCCTCCTCCGAATCTCTCATACTAAAGCCGTTTTGTGGACTAGAGAAAAAAGGAGGAGATGGGGAATGAGCGGGAGACGATGAAGAGAAAAAGCGGAGCATCGTCGGACGGACTGGCTGTCACTACCGCTTGTCAAAACATGAAAGTAGTAAGAGAGCGCAGTTTTGAGAGAACGATTCCAGAGGCAGCGCCATCCCATTCTCTGCTCGGATAGAGACGGACAGACTAAATGGCTGAAAGACATTTTTCTCCCCTTTTGCTCGGAGAAGTTTTCCAAAGAAACGGTGCCAACAATCCAGCACTGACTGAAAGTAGCTTACGACTAAAAACTGATTTGCTTCTACTACATCAGTGGCAGTCGTGTATTACGTGATATTTTATTATGACATTTTAATTTTACCAAGTGCTCCATTAGTACGATGTTGCTCTTCAGGCTGTCTCACAGAGGTAGGAGTCAGAGGCAGCGAGGCCATCATGGTGATGCTATCGGAGTCTTAACTTCATTAAGTTCTTCACTGCATTCACTCAGAGATATTGCGAAAATTAACATATTTTTTTCCTAATAATACTTGCAGCTAAAGATCTCCAAAGTCGTGGAAACGGAAATTAAAAATTGAAAAAAAAAAGAGCATGAGGATAATCAAACGGAATGCATGTGGAAAAGGTGAAGTCTTTGGTTTTTGGCAGAAAGTTAAAATAATATGGTGTAAGTTTTGACTCCAGGCAGCGCTGGAATCAGATAAAGATATGGGAAAGATCAATTTATTTACAGTAATTAAGACTTCTAGTAAGAGATTACTATTTCTTTGCTGTGATCCATAATTGGAAATGACTACATGAGATGAGAAATGAGTCACTGCTCGTATTAAATGATCTACTTCAGCAGTTCCCTTCAGTGCCTCAGAACTTTTTAGTTTTTTTGAGCAGTTTGTTTTCGTTTTGGGGCTGTTTTGAGGTGGAGATGCATCAACATCATCTTTTGTAAGATCGTCTTTGTGTGCTTAAATGTAAGCAAACTGTGATGTCATAATTATTAACAGTATGAATACCGAACCCTTACATGTCCTCACCAAGAAACAAAGAGGAAAGAAAATTAAAGAAATATATATTTATTTGCTCATTTCATTTCTTAAATTGACCATATAATGAAACAAAAAAACTTTGAATTGTAAAAAAATCATGAAAATATTTCATTCTTTTGAATCAGATTAGAGTAAAAACTTGACTTTACTCAACATTTTGTTAAAGCACCTATTTAGACTTTTCTGTCTTGGTTGTATGAAGATTCATAATTCTGTTTAGTAAGTCCTCACATTCTTTAACATGCCAGAAAATATTTTGTCAATAGCTGTGGTGTCCCTCAGGGCTCCGTCTTTGGTCCATTACTCTTTAACATATACATGCTGCAACTGGGTCATATTATAAACAGGTTCAGTCAGGTTTTACAATAAAAATAGTGACTCAAAAAGTGCTCAACCAAACACTTGAGTAGGACATTGAAGGATTAATGCATCACAGTTTCCGCTAAAAAACATGTTTATACGTCATAATAGCGTTTTTATTAACCATGGTGAGATTTTTGGAGACTTTTTTTATCGCAATTAAATCTGTATTGGATACAGATAGAAGTGCTCACTCGTACAGCGAATGCAGATTTCCACATTGACATTATGTCTGCATCTGTGTGTTATAGCAGATAACGCGCGATAAGAGAAGGGTGTATTTAGGAACATGTTGGCGAGCGAGTACACTGGTATTTTTTTTTTTCTGTAGTGGAAGCAGTAAACTCATTTCACGGCATTTAAGGAGAGGTCTGACATCCTATTTGATCGATACCCTGTTGGACACTGACATTCATGGAAAAGGGGATCAATCCCCGAAGCGTTCGCTCTCTGTATCGACCGCCACGCACACACATTTGCATTTTTATTATCTACACATTACAAGTTAATTACGCACCTCTGCTTTTTGGTGTTCTTTTGCTATCTGCATTAGTCTAATAAAAGAGTCCGCCCACTTTCTTTTTTTTAAGTCTTATTTGTTGAATATCTCCTGTTTGCCCTTCAGCGAGAGCTAATTATCTAAAGCGGTCTGGCTAAAAATGATTTGATGCATCCAGTTGGATGTCATATTGCGGTTGTGGGTGTGCTACTCTTCTCACATGAAGCCTTTAGGGACTGCAGAGTGCCAGAGTTACCTCAAAAAAAGCCAACGTGAAGTCATGCAGTCATAGAAAGGGTCGCAAATGCAAACAAAGTTTGGACAGTTGGGTTATGCCCTATACTACTCAAATATATTGGAGGTTTAGAGTAATCAATTCAATATTGCATTGTTTCCTGTGGGAGTGAGCCGGAGTGCCCGAAGGAAACCCATGCAAACCCGGACAAAAATATAAAACCTCAACACAGAAAGGCTCCAAGGACAGAGTTGGATTTGAACCCTGAACTTTCTTGCTTTGAGGCCACTGTGCCATCCACTGCACCTATGTCATTGCAAAGATTGCGTGAATTATTCTTAAGCCAAAGTGACACATTGCTCTCAAAAAAGAACATTTTTGGGAAGAATAAATTCAGCTGGGCCTGAAAAGGTCTCCTCAAACACTAAAGCAAAAACACTAGAGCCCTCCTAGGGTCCGATGTGTTGGATTTTATTACGAGCTGTGCTAGCATAATTTTCCTCTTTAGTCAGCACAAATTCAGCTTGTTCAGCATTATTTTTGTTTAGTCTACACTATTTCCTTTTCCGCTACATCTTTAAAAAAAACCCTAGTGCAGCGTCTCTCAATAGGCGGCACTTGTGACTCCTTCAATGCGCTGATAGGCTGTCACTGGGTCACAGAGAGCTCACTGCTGCAGCTACTTTTTTACTTTCGCTTTTGGAGCGGTTCGCCTATCGATACTTTGCCAGCAGTAGGAGCCTAGATTGGATGAAAATGGCGTGTTCCAAATTTGCTGGTAAAAGAAAAGGTGGATAGTGAAAATTGGCAATTCAAAGAGGAATGGACTGAAACATTTGCATTCATTCTCCCTCCAACAGGCACAAGACCGTAGCTCTGGTGAAGACCTCCAATTTAAAACGGCATTACGAGACCAAACATAGGAATTTTGAAGGAACCTTTCCTCAAAATTCCGAGGTCATCAATCAATCAATCAATCAAGCTACAACCTGATTCTTGTTCCATCTATGACACAGCAACAAAATGCAACGCCACTCTGAATGCTCACTCTGAGTGGCGTGGGTGTTGGGTGAGCACAAGATGCCATTTCTCTCATTAAGCAGCAGTGTGTGACACGATGTAAAATAGTTCTTCATGCACTTTGATTCCTGAGATCTTGATATATTTATTTATCAAAGCATTCCACGGAGGATTTTGTTTTATTTGAGTATTTATTTGAATATATGTCAAAATTGAAATGGCCTTTTATTTTCTCTTAGTATGTATTTTTGTTGTTGTTTTGAATGAAAAGGACATTTGGTTTTGAATATAACAGTAGTATGGTTTGTGGCTTGACCGACTATAATAGATGGACATTTGACTCGTTGGAAATCAGTCAGAATCTGTTCTTACTATAGTGTCCAAATAATGTAAGAATGGTAGAAAAGAGTAATACCAGCCTTCTATCCCTGGACATGACACTGAAGAAAGGTCTACAAAGACGTTCTAAAGGCGGCAGAGAGATTCTAACACAGACATACACGACACTCTGACCTCCTGACTAAACTCTCTGAAAGTTCAAACAACTCAATTAGAGCTAACCTGTGACACCATTGAATGCACTATAGTCAGAGTTCATTTTCTGGGAGTTGAACTTTCAACCCTTTTCTATAATTGCAGTTTAACTCTTATGGGAGTTTAATCTGTAATCCCACGGAGAAAAAAAAAAATTGGTAACTCTGCCCTTTAACCTTAAGTTTATTTTGATGTCAACTCTTCAATATTGGTTAGAGTCAACTCTGAAAGCTTTAGGTTTAATTGCTAAGAAGTTAATTAAAAGGAAAATTTGAACAAAGCCTCGATCCTTGTACTGCATGAACACTTCAAAGGAAAGTGCAAATATTACATAGTTTAACAAGCACTTACAAAAATGGCACTTACATGAATAACAGCCCCTTATAGATGTTTTTATTCCAATAGAACATCAATAGAACAAGGTGTTCAGTTTCATTTGAAACTAAAAAGTAATATCCCCGAAAAGTTGGAGATGTTATGTTATCGTCATTGCTGCTACAGTAGATTTGCCGTTTGTCCATATGAATCTACTTGAGGATATCTAGCTTGCATATGTCATATTTTACTATATTGTGCCTACGTTAATATCTAGGGGGAGTTTTTTCTACGAAAAACAAAGTTTTTCAGACATAGTTTTTCAGACATGACTTCCTGCTTGTACAGCGCATGGAATTGTGGGCTTCTCGGGGGTTTACCCTTGCTGTTTGGGATGACCGCTTATGCCTAGTTATAACAAGGCAGCTGACTTCCTACTAATTTATATTTTGTGTTCGGCTGGTAACAGGCTGCTACCTCCTCGTCTCTGCGGTGTTTCTACTGTACAATAGGTCAGTCAGGGCTTCACTCTACTGTTTTCAAAATGAGCTGCAGCTCACACCACAGCTGGCTGTCTTGCGGCAGCATCGAATTAACAGGGACAAACTCTGGCGGATAACCCGTCGGTGTTTGTGTGGAGCCAGCTGGTGGGTGCAGAAACGAGAAATGATTAGCAATGAACGATAACTGCAAATTAAGTGACTGAGCGTTGATTGAATGAGAAAGTGGAATGAACGTGTAAATCTTGCTCTTGTTATGTTTGTCTCCCATCACTCCTCATTCTAGTGATTATTTCTGCTGATAGAGACACTAAACATATCTGGATAATCCATGAGAACCATTCTACTGGGGGGTCTTTATACGTATATGGTCGGTTTAAGTTTGAAAGTGTTGACTGTTGAACTGGCGTAGAACCCCCTTTTGGAGTGCGCTGGCTTGAACACCAGACTTCACTCTTCTTCTATGTCTTTCATTCAGTATGTTCTTTCATGTGCTGGTTCAAGAGGTTGTCCTTTAGCCACACCATCCCAGGTTCAAGCCACCAACAGCGTTTGATTTTCCCTTCTGAAGCCTTTATGTCAGGGCATTGTCCGCTGATGGTCCACCTTTGTAATCACTGTCCTACAAGTCAGGCTTGATAAGGACATCAGCAAAGCCTCTTATGTGGGTTACAACATCTGGTGCCAGGTTAATATTGTCTGTCCTACCTTCATAAACCGTCCATGTGCTTTCTAAATATGAAATTAAATGTTTTCATTAGAGGTGTTTCTAATCAGCAACAGCATTAGAACCACTGCAGGTCATTATACAATAGTAACTCTTTGTGAGTGGGATATATTAGGCCGCAAGTGGACATATAATCCTTGAAGTTGATGAAACCGGATAAAGGGGCAAGCCTAAGGGTACGAGCAACTTTGACAAGGGCCACATTGTCTTGGCTAGACTACTGGGTCAGAACATCAGCAAAACAACTGGCCTTGTTGGGTGTCACAGGTTCATAATAGATAGAACCTACCAAACGCTGCTGGTGAACTGATTGCAGGGTCATGGCTCCCCAGGGCTGAGCAAAAGCTAGCCTGTGTTGTTCTTTTTGTAGTTGTTTGTATTTCACTTCCTAGTATATGATCTTTAAAAGTGATGGCGTTATATGTATTAACACAGTCAAAGTCATATTCCTGTGATGTCCAACTGTCTTTTAGCTTAAGTTTTTTTTTAGCCAGAGTTAGAGTAGCTTTATCTGTTTTTCCATGTTCTATGTTATCAAGCTAAGTTAATTATCCTCTTCTTCTATGTACATACATGCTGTTCCGATGCAAATTGAGAATTCGACATATTTTCCAAAATGTCAAACTCCTCCTGTAATGAGGTGGATGATTTCACTGATTAGCAACAAAGTAGATAATATATTTTCTGTGAACACCAGGTTCTTTTAATGAAGAGTAAGTAAGATGTTTGATGAAAAAAAAATCCTGGCCAGAGGGTAGGAAGTGAATCATTTCACATCAATACATAACAAAGCCTGGAAATAAAGATAGAGAAGAGAAGAAGCGCTTCATTCAGCCAGTTGGCCATTTTTCTCTCCACCATATGAGCCAATGTGCACTTCCGCAACTTTCATCTTCCTCTCAACCAAATGTTGCTCCTCTCAGGTGTGCGTCTGGAACACAGTGTACTGTTTTGCCGTTTCCACATGGCAAGACTTTGTTTTAAGGGCGGATTCAGAGCCAGGTTGTGTTAAGTCAGGTGTCTGGGGATGCTGGTTAACAGATGAACATGATAATCAGGACAGACATCCAGCTGGGATGTGTTCACCTGCCTGCAACAAAAATAAAAACCATAGATATTTCCTGGAAATGTCCTCAGTACCGTTCAGGACATCTGTAACCCTGATCTGAGATTGTTGAAATGTAAAATCTTGGCTGCTGGATGTTGGCAGTGCTCACTCAGCATTTGTAGAAGCTTTGCATTTGCTGTAACTAAGACAAACTGTGAGAGGCTGGCTAGTGTGTTGATAATTGTCTCCTCCATATTGATGTCCATTAGAAACTGTTGGTATATAGCACCCTGAGCCTCTCAGCCCTTTCAGAGACACACACACACACACACACACACACACACACAAACGTTCGGGAATAACACCTGATCCCTTTCCTTTCCTATAACGCTGAATCTAAGACAGCCTGCACTTAGTATTGATTATAAATGGCAAGTTACAAAAGAAAATGGGGGCAGAATCTGATCTTTATGAAAACTGGCAGTAAGAAAATTATATCTGAAGATGAGGGCCAGTCACTTCCCAGAAGCCCCACTTATGGAAAGTGCATGGCTCATTTATGGTCAGCTTTGTGTTATCAGAGAATTGTGACGTTGTTTTGGGGACAATGACTTTGTTTGTTGTTGCACCCAAAATATGACTGGTCCAAGCATCACAGAGGACACTGAAGGTCTGGAGGGAATGGACTGTAGGTTACTGTAAATACCAGGAATTATTTGAATACCCACCAAAGTACTATTTCCCTACTATTTGACAAACATGAAAGTTTATGAGAAAGTCCACACTGTGTTTAAAACTGCATGGAAAACCAATGAATTGGGCATTTTTTCACTTAATCCTAAAAGGCGACAGTCGTGTGACGTGAGCAGTAATACAGTGTTGCGTTGGTCTGTCGGGGTGAAAAAAGAGCTGAGTTGTGCGGGAAAGCTTTCAATTTACCGGCCCATCTATGCTCCAGCCTTCACCTCTGGTCTTGAGCTCTGGTTGGTGACCGAGGTCGAGGATACAGCTGAAGGAAGGCTGAGCCTTAGAGATAAGGTGCTGGGCTCAGACATCTGGGGGAGCTCAGAGAGTCCTTCCCTTCAGAAGGAGCCAGTTGAGGTTATCCATGCATCTGATCATGATGCCTCCAGGACGCTTCAGGTTTTTTTGGGCATCAAATCTCATCTAGCCTGCGAACGCTTTGGGATCCCCCAGGGTGAGATGGAGAGTTTTGCTGAGGAGAGAAATGTCTTGATATCTCTTCTTAACTTCTAAACCTGCTGCCACTGTGACCCAACCCCAGATGAGAGGAAGAAAATGGATGGATGGATGGAAAAAACTTACCCTTTAGTTCAGAAATCACTCAATCACTCAACATAACTCATCATTTTTATTGGCCACCATTATGAAGAGCCTAGAAAAGCTGATGGTCAAAGTCACCTTTCCAGTCGCACCCCACAACTGGATCCCCTCCAATCTGCCTATAAGGCTAAGACGGGTACATAGGATGCTTTGGTCTGCCTGCTACACTTTCACCTCCAGCACATGGATTCCCCAGGCACCTCTGCCATGATCCTCTTTGCAGACTTCAGCTCTGCTTTCAATACCATCCAAAGGCATCTGATGGTCCAAAAACAACACCAAAAACACTTAACACTCCACCTCGTCCGATCCACCTCATTCACAACTTTCCAAGTCACAGACTGCTAGCTTTGCTTGTGGGCAAGACCACCATCACCTACGCTCACCACCAACACTGCAGTGCTGCAGGGATGTGTGCTAAGCCCATTCTTGCACACACTTTACACGAATTACTGGATCACTCACCTCTCACCACATTCCTCAAGTACTCAAGTGGAAAGGAATTTTCCCTTGGGGACAGTAAAGTTACCAATAAAGTCTTAACTATCGAAATAAAACAACAACAGCCATTCTCCTCGGATGTAATACTCTGCTCTTATAGGTTGCCCATTGGCCTAAATGTGAGTGTGAATGGTTGACTGTTGTTTTGAATAAACAGGCAACCGATCCAGGATGGCTGAATGGACCTGATAGTGGTACTAGAGCTCCATCAAAGTCATCCCCATGGCCTCGAGGAGATTAAATCTCTGATCTAACTTTCAAAGCAGAACAAGTTAGCATTTTTGAGACATTTCTCAGAACCAATAATGAATTAAGTGAAGGGATCACCAAAATCACAGATGGACCACGAGTGTCTGTCTAATATTTGTCTATATAGTTCAATCCAGAATAAATTGATGGTTGGACTGATGTTGCCATCTGCAGAGATTTGGTGCTCAATTGGCCAGAAGTCTAATTGTTGTTACTCAAGACAATCAAAATGAAAATTTCCCAATCCTCAATGTGCTTTTAAGAACTCCAATTGGACTCTCATCTTTCCCTCTGTGGTGTAATGACCCTCTGTGGTGTTTCTGGAGCTTAGAGGTTAGGATTACAGGATGACAGAACAGCGGATGTCTTAATGAGTTGTGTGATGATAACATACAAAACTCTTCACTGACACGTTCTCCCGTATTGTTGACAAACGTCAACTAAATCCAAAACTATTCCACAATGGCACTAAGCAGAGAAAACGTACAGTAGATGAGACCGTACTATTGTCATTGTAACTCTGCTAATACCACCCCCTCACTTATATCTTGTCACAGCATTCATAAGACACGTGATCAACATCCAGCAATTGTTATGTCGTCGAGTCGTCCCTGGTGCATTTGCTCATTTTCCTTGTGCCCCATTCTGTCCCTGTGCACCTAAATGTGCGTCAGCAAGTTGCTCAGCCTCTGCCCAGTCGGCAATCTCTTTAAAAGGCTCCTGTGACTCTCCTCTATTATTTAAAGAGAGACTGCATCAAAGAGAAGTCGAGCGTTGCTAGTTAGATCATCCCTGTCAACTCACTGATGATTCTTAGTGGCAGTGGATTTGTCTAAACGGCATGATTTCAATATTAGTGAACTTCCTGTGTTTGTTCGACCAGCACGAGTGAGCAAACGATGATGGGTGCCACCCTTTCTCCCGTGGGGTCCTCGGTGTCCCTTGAATGACTCACGCCTAGCCAACAAAAATATCCACATGCCTGCGTCTTCTCCGCTGCCTGAGGGATCGTAATAATGCCTCAGCTAATCCGATTAACATTAACAATCCCACAGGGGAAATCGCCCCGCATCTGCAACGGACAGATAATTATGTTGCCTCAGATGTTTGTTTCTTTCTTTTTGTGCGTGTGTGTGTGTGTGTGTGTTTGCTTTTGCACTTGTTATGTCTTTGGAAGACCTTAGTGTGTTTTGTTATCAACATGGATGGGCACCATTTCATATGCTCAGATCTTCATAGCAAACATGGATGGATGTCATCCTTCTAGTCTCAGGGGCGGGTTCTGCATGTTGTTTGCAGGCTCAGATGGATTAGTTCTTTTTAATAATGGCAACCCACAACAGTTGGGAAGTGACCCTTCAATATTCTGTTAATCTTGATTTATCTGTTATGGTCAACAAAGGTTTGGTCTTTTCTGTTTTACATGTAATTCCTAAGAAAATATAGATAGAATTAGGCTTTTAATCCCATGTACTAATAATTATGTCATGGGAAAGTCTTGGATATTATGGAATTGTCATTTCTGCCGCAATATCGTGTTAACACAAATAGTCTTTCATGGATCATTTTCAAATACTATGTCTTCATAGACCTTAATTGTAGGAAGAAGTAGATTGATTTTGTGAAAGGTCATTTGCATATTTCTGACACTAGGGGGAGATTTTTCTCCAAAATATTTGGGGCCATAAAGTCTCAAACATTGATCTGCTTTACTCCAAATTTGGCTCATATGAATCGACTGGAGGAGTTACAGTATAAATATATTTTATAATATATAATATATTTATTTATTTGGGGTGTTTTTTATGAAAAAAAACAACCTTTTTCAGACGTAATTTCAGGATATCTGAACTGAAATCCTGGCAGTTGGTTTCAGATGTTGAACTCGAGGTTTGCGCACAAACCAGAACACGATGTACAGTATTTTATAGCAAGCCCTTTTAACATTTATTTACCAGATGGGATATTCATTACTGATATCTGCACACAACACTCTTTGCATTCCGCGTCCGCCGCTGATTCTTCTGTGTTTACTTCTGCCATTACTCAAAACTATTTCATGGAACATTTTTAAATTTAATACCCATATAGACCTTAGTGCAAGGAAGAACTGAATTGATTTTGGGAATGGATCAAGCCCAGCCCAACAAGCATCAGGGGTCCTTGAGCAAGACCCTGATACTTCAGCTTCCTGCCGGGGGCGCTTCACAGGGGCCGCCCACTGCTCTCTCAGTGATGGCTTAAATGCAGAGATAAATTTCAAGACTTTGTGTTGTATTGTATATATGTGTATTGTGTAACTTGATAAATAATGGAACGATTATTATTATTTTCGGGGGAACGCGTAGGCCTTGTTTTTAAATGTAGGTGTTAAAAAAAGGCTTGAATAATTCAAAGCTTTAATAAGATTACCTCACTGTTCTTTATCCTCATCTTCACATTTCCCAAGGATTTCAGGTCCGTTATCCTCTCTATGGAAAACGCTTCTTTTTGGACAATTCTCTTACCTATTTATGTTTTGTTTAAATCCCTATCCATGTTTCTGAAGGCTTCTTCTCTTCTTGCAGGTCGGGATTCTCTATTTCCAGCCCAGTGTTTTCCGCTGCATCTTGCTGCGATGGGTGCGACTGCTGGGTTTTGCTACGGTCTACGGGACACTGACTCTCAAGCTGTACAGGTAATGCACAAGCAGCACACTGGCGTCTACAAATACCATTTGCACAACATCATTATCCATCCCAGGAAATGCCAGCAATCAGATTACATTGACCTCCTTAAGTGCAATTACACTCTGTCTTACATCTTATTTCCCTGAACAAGTAAGAGACCCATGAAGTGTCTGGCTGTTTCTCATTCATCAGCCGACTACGCGGCTGCACATGCTTTGGGGGGATTCACTGCCTCATTACATGGAAAAGGGAAACATCAAGTAAAAGTCGTTAAGAAAAAACTGGGTGCTTTGGCCCCAAATGATCTCCATATATAATGTATTATTGAAGGATGGTTGGCCAAAGACAATGCAAGAGGCAAATATGGCTGAGATCAAAGGACGTGTGGAGCTGCTGGAGGATACACTGAGAGAGAGGCAAGACGGGGTTATCAGGCACTGAATAACTTATAACGAGGCAGGGGGTCCGCTGTATTAAAAGTGATGCACATGATATTTTTTGACCAGCGGGGATTTTTGTCAGGTGAGACTGTCAAAAAGGTCCAAAGAAGATGCTGATGTAGCGGATGTGGCTAATGTGAGCAGGAGCCGAATAAACCCTCTGAGGAAGTTAACATATCGCACAGATCAATTTTTGATGGCGGGCTCATTAGCGGGCGGCACAGTGGACACTTCATCAATGTGCATGAAGGGCACAGCCTAAGAATAGTGATGGCTGGTCATGTGTTTCTAACGCCGCTAACAGTCTCTGCGGTTGCCTGTTAATTGAAAGACCCACCAGAAAGGAACCGTATCCAAAACCAGAAGCAGATTTTAAGATGGATTTTGTTTTTGTTTTTAAGGCCTATTTTAAAATAATCACCAAAACATACATTTTAAATGCATCCATCTGAATGTTAATCCGTTTATAGTAGATTTCATATTCACAAAGAATATTATAAAGTGGATAAAAAGCAGAATGTAATTTAATGGCTGATTTCACGTAATCAGATATTGCATTTTGAATAAGATAATAGCTCTGGTTTAAAGGGACATCAGTTTCAATCCAAAGGGAATTTCTTTATTTATATGGGTTCAGTTATTAGAAAGTATCCTAAATAAAGCGATCTAATTGTTTATTGATAACAATAAGGTCTACCTTTAGCACGTCTGTGCTTTTCCTTTTCCTGTCTGCGCTGCTTGAAATGAAGCCATATTGTATAATGATTGAATTCTGTAACCCCAACAGGGTTCTGAAGGTGTTCCTGTCCCGTACGGCCCAGAGGATCCCCTATATGACCAGTTGGCGCGTGCTGCGTCTGCTAGGCATCATCTTGCTCATAGTCTGCTGGTTCCTGGTGGCTTGGACATCTGCTGTCTGTCAGAACCCGGACAGGAAGTTGGCTCTCATCGACGTGGGCTACACGCCCGACGGGCTGCAGTTCAGCATGTGCCTGCTGGATCGCTGGGACTACATGATGGCTGTCGGTAAGCGCCGCCTCCGCGAGAAGATTAATACAGACCGAACTGTGCGAGCGTGCCCCGTCGTGAGAAAACACGGGTTATTTGAGGTATTCATGCCATGAAATCGATAAGTAATTTGTTCGGGTTGATCTCATTTGGAGTTCAAAGAGAACGAGGGAGACGAGGGAAGAGCGAGGGAATCTGAAGGTGAAGGATAAATTGGACGTGAGGCAGATTGCCTGCAACTACATTTGGCAACATTTCCCATTAGCAGGCATTAATCCTCTCCAACAGTTCTCCACTTTTGGATGCCTGCTCGTGTCGTGCATGTAGGAGTGGGCCGGCAGCGGCAGATTAAAACAGACGACAAATCAAAGATGCTCGGAGGGGAGCGGCATCTCGTGTCGAGGTAATCCACATGCTGTTATACATCTGCTGATTTAGGCTTCACGAGGAGAGAGCCGAGGTCCTTGGTGACCTTCTGGGAAAATAAGACGGCCCCCCAGCTGAGCCCACATGCTGTGTTACTGTACACCGAAGGCGCCTTTACATTCCGTTTATACGCAGGTAAAAATATGCTGCTAATAGGGAAATGCATGTCACCTGTGACTTCACCGACGTTATGGTCATAAACTAGACACACGTTCAGATTCAATCCTTCTAACTAGAGTTCAGCACCGGCAAACACTCCCAAAAACACTCGCAAAAACACTCGCAAAAACACTCGCAAAAACACTCGCAAAACGCATGTAATGGTTGTTTAGCTCAGTCTTGTCGATTGATTGACTGATTAATTATTTGACTGATTTTACGTAACGGTCCGTTTTACAGTTCTGACAACTAGGGGGAGTTTTATCGCCAAATGTTTTCAGGCTCAAATTCCGTAACTCTTCGTCCAATTGATTCCAAATTTAGTGTGTATGAATCGTCTCGAGGTGATCGGTCTTTTTTATATCACATTTTACATTATAATTTTTTTTTACATTACATTTTTTACACAAGCTCATCTTCAGTCTCAGATGAGCTTAAAGAAATGCTATTTAAAGAATAATTATAATAAACGAAGAACAAAAACAAAATGAAAAGCACAGTGAAACAGACAGAAAACATAAGTAAATAAATATATTATATTTAAATACAATGAAAAGCATGAAGCAAAAGAAACGGTCTTGAAACTGATTTGGGTTACATATTTGAAAAGGAGTGAGAAGAAGTAGGAACTTATTCAACCCCAACTTTTCTCCTTAAGTTGTATTATTACATTATATTATTGCACTATACTATGTTATAATATATATTCTATAATACAATACATATCAAGTATATATCATATTCATGATCTGGTTATAAAGGTAAAATCTAATATATAATACACACTTATATATGTGATTATACCTAATTCTTGTACACAAAAATATATAAATATAAAACACAAAAATATAAAAATGTTTATATATTGTATGTATGCATATATATATATATATATATATATATATATATATATATATAATATATATACACTTACAAAAACATATATTTACACCCGGGCAACAAAATGTGAAATATCTACAAATGTACATTACTATTACTATTTCCATAAAACAATCAAGCATTTCAATGATGTGGTCATTTAATTAACATGTCATACTCCATTTAATTACATTTATCTCATTTTCTTACCCAGTATTTCCAAGCCGCTGACATTTAATTGAGTCCGTTACGTCTAATTTTCCCAAAACAAGTGAATGTTTCTTTCCAAAAGGCTCCATTTTTGCTTTTTCCAGTGGCCGTCCTTTCCAAATGTCTTCTAATGAATGTCTTCATAGTTTCTGATGAGATGAAGATGGCAGGTCGTCTGCAGCCGCAGCTTCATTCAGGAAGGGAAGTTTCACAAAGATGTTATTATTTTCACACACTTGAAGATAAAACCTAATTTTATACTTATTTCTATAGGAAGCCATTAGTTTTTTTTATTGTTTTTTTTAACATATTATGAGAGATCGGGATTTTCATCTTTTTGTTTTGACATTTGGCTCAAGTGTTGGAAACTTATTTCCATGAGTTTTTTAGATTTGAGGTGCGAGCCTTAAAAGTCAAACCAGTCTGTGTTGGTGTGTTCAGTCTCAGGTGAGCTGTCTTCTCTACTCAGTGCTAATCTAGTTCATGGTATGAACCCAAATCTATTAGACTTGAGTGAATGATTTATTAGATAATAATGAATTCCTTAGTTAAAACTTACAAACCACTTATGTGCTATCTGTGTTAATTTTGTCAGAAAACAAGGGCCAGTGTTTCTTCGATTGGTATTTGCGTGTGGGTTCCTGGTTTTGCACCCATTACATTTCTGTGATACACTTTGTGTTCTGACACCTTTCAACAGGATTTGCATGAAGATTTCAGCAATTTGTTCCATAGTAGTTCTTCTGTAGAATCCCTGCGTGAATCAGTCGGACCCTGTCACCCGTTCACCAGTTGTATATCTTGCAATATTTGGTTTTCAGTTTTCACATCAATGGTAACCTTACTGTGTCAAAGCCAGGTCAGTCACAAATCCTAATATCCTTCATATCCACTTTCATTCATCTTATTTGATGTTTACTCTTGTATGTCTGCACACAAAATCAAATCCCCTATCTGGGAGTGTAATGAAACGCTGACTGCTGACGTTTTCTAGCAGACCGCATGATTAAAGCCGGAATAACGACAGCAGCTTTTCATGGGGGGAGTCCTGAACGGACGACTGAGGAGACATCACATGTGGCTGCCATGAAGGTCATTGGGGATTCATTTATTGTCCAGAAAATCCAAACACAGCTGTTCCAAACGGCTTTGATAACCTTCATTTGAACAGTTTCCTGTCTATAACAGTTTGCAGGCGCCGAGGGAGCAGTTGGCCCTTTTACTTTGAAAAGCCTTTGCACCGCCTCAACATTATTTCATGTCCACTGAGTTCACCCCACCTCTTTCTTTTTGCTTCACAGCCGAGTTCCTCTTCCTGCTGTGGGCGGTGTACCTGTGTTACGCCGTGAGGACGGTGCCGTCTGCGTTTCACGAGCCTCGCTACATGGCCATCGCCGTTCACAACGAGCTTGTCCTGTCAGCGATATTCTATGTCATCAGGTAAAAACTGCTTCCCCCCGGTGATCCACGACTCAGCGGGTGAACCAAACGTGAATCTCAAGTTAAAGGGCCAGCACACCAAATCACTTACTACCTCCATCAAAGGGGTTATGTTCATGAATCTCTTTGTTTGGGCTCACGTCATCTTAAAGATGTGGTCAGTATTTATTTTGAAGGTCAGCTCGATGTCAATATACGTACCAAAATGAAATCTTTGCTCTTTTGTGTGATAAGCTCCTTTGTCTTTTTGACATTTGACA
Organism: Lophius piscatorius; assembly: GCA_009660295.1. Taxonomy (NCBI): domain Eukaryota; kingdom Metazoa; phylum Chordata; class Actinopteri; order Lophiiformes; family Lophiidae; genus Lophius; species Lophius piscatorius. The sequence continues at coordinate 224,150 of VRLP01000195.1, forward strand.
TTGAGATCTAAACTATAAGCCTCAGGATCTCAACAGTACCATGTCATCAACATACTTGAATAAACTTCAATTAGCCTGATCGGTCCTGAACTAATTTGAGCACACAGAGAGGAGTAGTGGTGATGGGATCCTGAATTCATCACAATAACCTCTGACACATTACTGCCAGCAATAACTCTTGGAAGGTGGTCAAAGGAGAAATCTCTAATTCAGTGGATGATAACACTTAGATCCACAATGACGCTTTTTTTGTTGTAATTGGTGTGAAATGTCCCTTTAAAGTAAGAGAATGACATCGTGATCTTGTATATATTTAAATTTCTCAGACTATTTTAATAGTGCTGTTCCTGTCAAACACAACCATCGCTCCAATGAGGGTAAAACAAAAAAGATAATTACTAATGAATTCATTCCTCTTCAGGATACAGAAGCTGTCTTTTACTGCACATTTACCAGCTTCACATCTAATATCATAGCCTTTATTTGATCTCCGCTTTTGTCATTTTGAAGGCAGTGTCCTCCGGTCGATTGTCTCATTTCCATCACATATATGCGACGGCGTGAGGCTGCGTTCCTGTAGGGGGTTGGGTTTTTTTCTTGTATCGTAGTGAGATTGTCCCTTTCGCTCGAGTGTGCACGTCAAACAGACGCAGCGCACAGTTTATAAATGAGACGTTTCAGCTGACAACGCCAGCAACGTTTCTAGCTGGAGTCCCCCTAATTGAGAGCTCAGCTCCATCGCATTATTAACTAATGAAGCGTGTCAGAATGATTTATGTTTTGTTTTATTTCAAGACAGGATAAATAGCTGGAATCATGGGTGGCCATATTCTGTAATAAATTAACATACATCACCAATAAAACGACTATCGGTCTTCATCTTGCTCTTCTTTTTCAGCTCCTTCTTACCTGCCTCTTCTGCTTTTTTGTGAGGCCTTTCGGTACCACTTAACAATAAGACTCCCCTTATTAAGGATTCATAAGTGGCTTGTACATCGTTCATTAAATAAGTTGTAAACTCTTTATATATCATGAATTAGCTGCTTTAACACATTTAGACATAATAGGTATCAGATACCAGATGCTTACCAAATAGTGATCACACTAACCAGTACTGCTAATTTGATATTGCCAAATAGTGAGGCACATTGATAAGTTATGTGATGTTATGTTATAAGCTGTTTATAAACATTAACTAATGGCTTATAGAGTTTTGGCAATATAATTATAAACCATTTACAAAGCCTTCATTAAAGAAGTGTTATTGCAAAGTGGTACCGACTTTTCGCTGCAGAAAACGGCCAGGCGAGACCCCTCATAAATTGGAAAGTTGCCTTTTGTGGCTAGTTACTCTGACTGGCTGCCAGCAGAGACCAAGGAGCAAAGTGGGGCTTGTTAGACGTATATGGCTTCCATTTGTATCACTCACAGAGCCTTCGTTTTGATCCCACAGTGACCAGTTAAAGCTCAGGCTTCCGTCTTCACTGTAATAGTCGTCAGATATTAGGCAGATCCAGGTGTGAATCTGACGCCGAGGAAAAAAATTAGGAGACCGTAAAAGCTGGAGGTCGAGGCGTGAGTGATCGCCGAGGTGCTGCCTGCTGAGAGGAAGGTTATTAAATCCTCATCTGCACGGATAGCGAACACAAGACACCACTAAAGGAAGACGTCTCACAGAGACTGCTGGACCTTTACCTCCATTCACGCCTCAACGCTATAACCACTGTAGCCGTTTGTTAATTAGCCATTTGCTAACCTCAGCAGAATAATGAGCCTGCTAGATGGCATTTTGCTAGGATGGCGGCTCTCTAGTGGTTGTATTAGCATTTGACAGGACATACCTTCATTTCCTCCAGTGCAAATGAGGTCTTGCTGTGCTGAAAGGCTGTAAGCCCCTTTTAAATAAAAGGCTGGGGCTTCCTTTCAAACTGCTATTGTTTATGCCAATAATTATCTAATTTTCCACTAACTGCTGAGCCACAATCGGCCCAGTGTAATGCTGCTAGCTGTATAAATAGGCTGAATCATGTGACCATATCAAGGTCACACCCCTCTGACTGTGAATCCGATTGAAAGAATGAGGAAAATATTGCGTCCTTGCCGGCAAAAGAATCACCCAAGTGGAACATTATATGAGGCAGTGAAATTGACGCCTGGACAGGCTTTGTATAAATCTACTTTGGCTGTCTGCTGGTATCTCTCTCTCTCCAGGCTCCATCTGTGTCTAAGAGGTTTACTGCAGACGTGTATAAATATCGCAGCATAATTCAGTTAGACTTCACTGCGTTTACTGTATGCACATTCAGAATGTGACAAATCAGCGGCCATAAAGATGTTCTGGATGTGTTCATCAACAAAACACTCCTGTTCTGGAATAAATAATAATAGTAAGAGCACAGATACAGAAACAAACCAATGAATGCTCATTGTTTCATTATTTTAGCGTGTATCTAATACTAAAGTGAGTGGGATATAGGTAACCTTAAAATGTTTCATATTTTTATGAAACAAGAAAGTTATCTTATTCCTAAATCACCTGAGTGAGTGAGGGAAAAAGTATTAACCCCCCTAAACTAGCGAACAAACTGATAGCTACTTGTTTCACCTTTAGCAACATCAACGGCAACCAGATGCTTCTAGTGGGTCAAAGACGTTTGAACCACTCTCTTTTGCAAAAATGCTTTAGAGGAGCCGCATTGGACGGTTCGTGAGCATCAGCTGATCATTTCGGGTCCCAGAACAGCATCTCAATGGAGTTCAGGTCCACATTCAAACCTCATTGTATGCTATTTTACTATGAATTATAAACAGTTGAGTTACACATTTTGGAATAATTTAGTATAAAAGTTTGGTTTTTTTAAACTACCTATAGGTTTGAATGGATGTGTTTCTCATGATTTCATTGTTTCTGTCTTTACATCCCGTTAGGTTCACTCTTGCTCCGGAGCTTCATCCAGACTGGATGCTGCTGCTCTTCTTCACCCACACCCAATTAACTGTAACAGTAACTATGGGCCTACTTCTCATTCCCAAGGTAAACTTCACAAACTCATTTCTCCTACTGTTTATTTCCCTCTAATCTCAGCATTTTCCTGTGTTTGTCATCTTTGCGAGGTGTTTTCTCTTGAGCCTGCAATATAAATGATAAAGGACAAATAAAACAATTCATGTATTAATCATTTTCTGTGTTCGCAAAACTGCATATTTCTTACTCCTTGGTTTTATACCTTCTGCAATATTTTGAAAAGCTACCATTAAAAGCATATCTGTGAGCAACCTAGCATGGGGTAGAATGCTGTAAATACCAATTAGAACACCAAAAGTGAACAAATATATTCTTTTCTCCTGTTTGATGAAAGTTTTATCAAGAACTACAGAGCACAGCTATTAATTAGCATTTAAGCTTAAGAACCAGGGTCACATTGAGGAACTAAAGGAAAATATGGTTAATTCATATGCAAAATATTCAGTTCAATTGAAAGCTACGGTGGCGCACAGCAACAAATTCACTGCAACGCAAATAGACAAAATGCGAGCAAATTAAGAAAACAACAAAAAGCCAAAACACAACAGATTAAGAAAAACAATGTGCAAAGCCACAAGACATCAGAAGAGTTTACAAAAGACACTTAACATTGATGAACCAACGAATGTGCTTTTTAAATCTTCGTTTAGTGAAGAAAGATATAACACACAAACATGTCGTGATATTTTGACTAGACGTGCTAGCTTTGCATAAGTTATAGGCTTTGCGGTCATGTGACTTAGAATAAATGTTAATCAACATAGTGAAAGAACAAATAAACTTAATAGCGACCCTAACATGCACAGAACCCAAAGCTACAGTAAACAAGGTGAATTATACCTGCTTAAGAAAACTCTTTATGCGCATACTGACTTCAGGTGTTGCAATGGCATCGTGTACACAACGGTCAGAACGTCAGCTACAAAAGCTCTTTTGTTTTAGCTTGTGTTTATTTTTTCTGTTTTACACACCAAAAAAGGCATTACAAAAGCTCGTCCGGGGATGCATCACTTTCAAGTGTCCTTCATAAACGCGTCTGTTGTCTTGTGGCTTTTGCAGCTGTCATGTGTTGTTAAATTGATGAAGATTTTTCCTAATTTATTTGTGTTTTCTCTAATTGCGTTGACAAAACACGAAAAAATCCCGATTCACTTAAGTTGCAGTGCGTTTTCCCCTGTGGGCCACCGTAGAAAAGCACTACTAAACTGTATATTCAAATTCCGATAACATTACAATTGTTCCCTGAATTGGATTTTTTGAATTGAAACAACAATTTTCTGTTCTCTATGCCACTCCACTAGTTTCTGTTCGCTGGCACCCACATGAGAGATGATATAGCATCTGAGGCCTATGAGGACGAGCTGGACATGGGTCGCTCTGGGTCATATCTCAATAGTAGCATCACATCAGCGTGGAGTGAGCACAGTTTGGATCCGGAGGACATTCGGGTAGGTGGTGTCTCCATCAACATCTAATTTTCCATTGAATAACCTGGTGAATATTTTCAATACTCCGAAAGATACTGAGCAATGGCAGTTTTTTATTGCAGACACCTGACGAAATGGGCCATCTCAGTTCTATTAATGGCTGTGGTGTAAGGTCTTGCGACAGTCTTTGGGAAAAACGTACCAACGTGAGCAGAGATTTCTGTTTGTCTGTTAGAGCTGAAGAAGTCTCTCTACCAAACCATTTAGGCCAAGATTATTTACCAGAGGGAGTCATATTATGATACCACTTGAGGACATCATTGGTCATCAAGAAGCAGGAACTATAAATTCAGGACCTGAGCTCAGAGGCTGTTTCAGACCTAACCTTAAAACACACTCAGTTTCCTTATTTGATGCCGTCCAAGAATGTCTTGTCTTTACTTTTTCAAGCAAGCATGTTATATTCTGTAGTGCATCATTTAACAGCCATCTGTAGTCATTTGTCATGGATTTGTACTGCATGTTCTCTGTGCAGTAGAATGTTTGTTGCTTCTCTGTTAGTCTTGACCTGATTCCCCTTTTAAGCTGTAGAAATGGAATGATTTGTTTTAAAGACTAAACTCACTTTTCATCTGTCCTATATATAGGAGGAGCTGAAGAAACTCTACTCCCAGCTGGAGATTTACAAGAGGAAGAAGATGCTGGCTAACAACCCCCATCTTCAGAAGAAGCGAAGCTCCAAGAAGGGTTTGGGTCGCTCGCTAATGAGACGCATCACTGAGATTCCAGAATCGGTACACCGGCAATGCAGCCGTGAAGACAAGGAGGCGGGGGAACATGGGAGCAACCGCAACAGCATCTGCATGTTGAAAAAGAACCCTCTCGATCTGACTCACCAGGGAAAACCGGCAAAGGAGGAGACGCTAAAGAACAAGGTATTCTCTCTCAAGAAGTCCCACAGCAGCTACGATCACGTCCGGGACCAAAGTGAAGACTCCAACAGCTCAGCGACAGACAAGTTGGAAATGGCTGCAACTGAAGGCTCCCTGCTGGAAACACTTAAGGGCAAGAAGTTGGTCAAGAAGAAGTCTGATGAAAACATAAATGCCCCTAGTGAATCTACGGAATCAGTTCCTTTAGTCTGCAAGTCAGTCAGCGCCCATAACCTTACTGCAGACAAGAAACCGATTCACCCCAGAGCCTCAATGCTTCAGAAGTCCCTCAGTGTCATTGCCAGTGCCAAAGAGAAGACGTTAGGCTTGACTGGAAAGACCCAGAGCATGGAGGACAGCAATAAGAAGAGTCAGCCAAAAAGCAAAGACATCAGAGCTTATGCAGAGCCAGAGAATGAAAGTCCACCCAAGATGATTATTAGCCAGTCGGTTGAGTACAAACAGGGTGCAGCGAAAGGTCGGATCATGAAACAGCAAGTAGGTGGCAGCCAGCCCACAATCTGTTCCGATCCAGTTAAGGGAAAGGACCTGTACGATCTCTCTGAGGTGTGCCCATGGGAAGTGGAGGACCTTCCAACTCCATCTGAAAACAAGGTCCAAAAGCATGTATCCATTGCACCAAAGGAGACCACAACAGTTCATGGAGGTAGCACCAAGGGTGGCAAAAAACAGAAAACTGATCAACCTCCAGCGAGTGTCAAGCAGTCTAAGGAAATTCAGAGGACAGCCGCAGCACGGTTGGATGTATGTCCATGGGAAGATGGAAGTGAAAGTCCAGGCAGTCAAGTGGAAGGGTCAAAGAAGCAAACTTACAGCGAGGCAAGCAAAGGGTCCTCGACTCAGCCTCATCCTACAACAGAGTGCTTCAAAACAATCCCGGTAGAGGTTTGTCCGTGGGACTTTGAAGAAAAGACAACAGAGTTAGCTCATCCACCAGATGGGACAAAACAAATAAAGAGCACTTCCTCTGTGGATGGAAAAGGGAAAAGTGCCCTTTCAGATCCATCTAAAGTAGGAGGCTCACTCCAGCTAGCATGTACAAATGCTGACGTATGTCCCTGGGAGTATGACAGCACTGCTGCACCGGCACAGTCTGGACAGGGGACACCTAGTCCCTCTCAAGCATCCAAAACCAAGGAATCCCCTTCAGCAAAGACGGGTACCCCTTCCACGAGGACAGTTGAGAAAGATAAATCAAAAGACACTGATGAGAAAAACAGAACAAAAGCTAAGGACAAGAGTAAATCTTCAGAGAAACACACGAGTCAACAAAAAATGACTGAGGTATGCCCGTGGGACGCAGAGAGCCATCAGGAAGTTCCACAAGTAGAAAAGAGGAAAAGCACGAATGTCGGAGCAGCCAAAGCAAAGCCGGCTGAAGTCTGTCCGTGGGATTTTGAGGATTCGTCCGATAAAAAAGGCACAGACAAACGTGCTTCTGTGGTGAAACAGAGCAATCCAAATCCTAAAAGTGGAGTTGTAGGTGCTGCTAAAAAGGCAGATGTTTGTCCCTGGGACTTTGAGGACAACACATCAAGCAAGAAGGCATGACACTCAATCTTAACGGACCACTGGAATTCTAGTTATTGATGTATACTTTTTTCACTTTGAAATAGTTAAATATTACCTTTTACTATTAGTGTGGTGACTTGGAAGAAAAGTTGGTCAAATTCCACAAGTTGCCTTCCTTACTGAGGTTTTGTTCCTATTTTACCTCTTTTGAAAATAAGTGAAATGTACAAAAACAAAACAAAGTCACGATGAGCATTCCAGATTATTACCGAAAGATAGATCTTAGGCTAATTATGCAACTTTTGATTAAGCCTTTCCACTTCATGAGCGTTGTTGAAAATCTGCATTAATCATGTTCTGTATCCATTCAACAGTTATTAATCGGTTCTTTCTTTGTATTAGCGTTATCAGTTAACGGACGGAGATGTAGAGGAGATGTAGGAAAAAAAGAAGTATGGGATATAAGCTACAAAACAGCATGAGTGAAAGCCAAAGAATACGAGAACATTTGCAATGGATAAATCTTGGCACATAGGGACATATTGAGTGATGTAACCAGTCTATAGCACTTTAGCTAACTCCATAAATTCAGAAATGAGGATAGACTTTGTCTTCTTGTACATTTTTCTCTACTTATTTTCAACCTTACGGCATGATGTCACACAGGAGATCACACAGACCAAACATAGATTTTTCTTTTTTTTTGTTTAGATCTATTTAATCGTAGTCCTCTGCAGATTGAAATGCTTCCGAGTCTGCAGAGATGTACTGTATGTGCCTAACTAACTAACTGTTGTCTTGTATCAGTCTGAAGTGAAGCAAGTGGCTTCTTCTTCTTCTTCTTCAGCATTTTGTGACTGAACTATATAAACAGCATGCACAGCCAGGTATTGAGAGTAGTCGGATCCTACCGGTTTGTCAACTAAAGCAGTTAATGTGTTGACAAATATATGTAATTCTTTGAATATATATACCAGAGGTACTCCTCTTCCTGCTTTCATATTTCCAAAATCTCATTCAGGATGGTAGAGGTTATATTAGCATCTACATGAATGTGTGTCAAAAATGGCTCATTTATAAACTGTAAAAAAAAAAAAACAGGAATAGGAAAACAATGGCAGGACACAAAGGAAATAATCTGCACCAGCTTTGTCTATGAATCCAGCATGCCTCTTTCTGTTGGCTTGCACCAAGTGTAAGTGTGTACTTACATGTGTGTGTTTGGTGTGTGTGTGTGTGTGTATGTGTGTGTGTGTCGACACAGGACCCCAAATTTCAAGTAACAATATGAAAACGGGAGTCGAACCTATGGAATACATCCTGGGAGAGTCCCTCTGTCTTTATATTGCCTCTATGAAAAACACCAACACTGACAGGTAAACAGGTTAGAAATGTCATTTTACAGATGGCTTAATATGATAATATAGATTGTAAGTTGAGTAAGTTTTGGGGCCATTTTTCCAATTCATGACAGTTATTTTATAGTTATGAACTGGAACCATGGCAACATCTCTACAACAATGTTCAACGGGGCAGGAAGCACAAGTTAGATGGGTATAAATAAAAAAATAAGGCAAAGTTAAAATAAATTATGATTGCAGTTTAAGAACGTTTAGATCAGTTAACAATAGTTGCAATAATAAAATGTTTTTTTAATACAAAGAAATACAGTAGTGGGCCCAGGTCAAACGAAGGACCAAAACTAACTGTAGTTATCTCAAAAAACCACTAAACTACTTTGGAAATGGTAAATCTACAAATGTGCAAAATACAATTTGACGGACATGTTGCTAAACAGGCAGAAATATATCGGGTTTCAACCCGTGCCACTTTTACAAAAACATACCGACTTATTAAAATATTCACAATTTCCTATGTCAAGTTCCTAAGTTAAGAACATTTATACCTACTAGCTTAGCGTCATCATGGTTCGGTCGGAAATCTCGGTTGGTTTGGAGTCTGTCCTGATAATGTTGTTTTCAATCTAGCTGAAGCCGTAGAAGAATCTGTAGGGCTAATAATTTTCACAACGATCAAGGAAATGTGCTAATAATTGATAACAGTAGATCATTTTGTTGACTTAGTACTGATAATATGCATGGAACCATATTTCAGCATCTGTAAGTTAGTGACCCTGGTCCAAATGAATTTCCTGTTTTTGACCTCTGTGATCATCACAGCACTTAAGTTTCTTGTCGGTCTTCGTTGTAGAGATGCTGCCCACTATTCAGTATGTCGAGGTTCTTAGAAAAGACACAGATAGCAACTGTTGTGCTTTACAACATCTGTAGATTCTTTTGAAAAGTAAAACTAAAACTTCCAACGTGTTCTCACTTCCAATGGCTTAAATATGACTGCTTGGTCAGCTGCCCTCGAGCATCAGTTGTGGACGTGCAGGGGTCCGTTGTCTAGTGAGCCATAATAAAATATCTAGTTAGACATAAAATGTATGGCTAATTTTATCACATAGTCATAAAAGCACACGTTAAAGGCTGTGCAACATTGTTAAATTAGCATTCAAGCATTAGACCTATCCCTGAGGAGCCTGTGAGGTACTTCGGGAGCAATAGTGGGGGTTCTACTTCCTGAGCTACAGCTGCCCTAGGCTTTCAAAATATTACTTGATCAACGTATGACCTATAATAACTTTTGAACTGCTAATATCACAGTTTGGTGATTTGTTATATGTTCAATCACCACCAGTGTGGTTATAGGGACACATTTCATCATTCTGATTGAAGAATTCAGGTCTACTCTTTACAAGAGACTTGATTTACTATCCTCTGTTGTTCACATTCACTGACACATTTAACCGAAACAGCCATGGTTCTTGTGCTTAAGTATTCCTTCTTGTTAGCATTCATGTCTTTTGAATAACAATATGGGAAAAACCAAACCTTTAAACCTAAATAGATGACTGATTCCTCGAAAGACTGAATACATACGTGCAATATCTCAAAACCACCATTAGCTGTAATGTTAGCTCCTATGTCTGAGTTTGGCTAACGTTAGCTAACGTTGTTATTTTTTCAAGGCCATGCTCAGAGGTAAACTCACCACAAATGCTAATGTTAGCTTCAACATTATGCAAATTATTGATTACTATTTTAAAGCAGAGGACTGCCCATCACAAGATTCATCCTAAAAATCCAACGCCCCTCAAAGGTCAGCAACGTTGGCCAATGGTCATCCTCCTCTTACTTCATCTACCACTGTGTTTAAAGGAAGTCGGTGGACTTTGATCCACTTTAAATTTATTCATCACTTCTATTTGTCCTGTCTTGCTTCTATTTTTTCTCTGACTTTTCTGTATAATGAATCATTTATTACTTACCTACAATCCAGGCATCCCATGAGTTATGGAATCTTTTTGAGCAGTCAAAGGTCAATACGAAGGGCATGTCCTGTAAATAATGAACATACAGATGGGAAAAAAGATTCCGGGGCCCTAGAAAAATGAAAAAGGGGCAAGAACTTTTGCATAAGGCCATTGACCAGGCTGCCACACTGGCTGTAAGAATAAGCTGATGGTATTTATAATCTAATATTTCCTTGAAATCATAAAATGACGAGCTCTGAACTGCCGTCCATCTCTGTATTAAAAGTTCCGGAGTAGCGTAATGCATGTTCCTCCCAGTCGAATGCAAGTAGGCCGAAGCCCACTGATGAGTTAAAGTGATCTTTTTTTAAATTAGGCTCAGCCATGTGGTCAGTGCAATGTTATCAATTAATAATCTGAATAAACCTTTTGGGTTTTGATTTTTGTCAATGTTTTGTATCAAAATGTCTAAATGTTCATTGTGCACTATTTCCAGTGAAAAAAAGAAGTCCCCTAATTATACTTATCTAACTGTTAAACAAACAATAATAATAGCAGTCAGAAGAAAATGATGTGGTCATCGGTATATAATCTGATAAAGATATAATACTTTAAGGCAGGAGTCCCCAACCGTCTTTGCACCGGTTTATTATAGAAGGTCTTTTTTGCGGAGTGTTAATCATGGACGTCCAGAATATTATGCGTATTTCTTTTCTTCTTTTTTTTTAAGCATTCATTGCCGAAAAACCCTGCTTCTCTGAGATATTTTGTCGGAAATGGATCGGCTGCAATCCCTGTGACCCCGAACAGGATAAGTGGTTAGAAATAATACATAAATAAATGAATGGAAGCAACTTTTTCAGCGCTTTCTTGGTGATTTTGAAATATTAAGCCTGGACTTTGATTTCGGCAGCGATGTAAAGTCAAACATAATTTCTGGCCCAGTATCTTTTACAAACTCGAGGAGTTGATATTCTTTCCTTAAAGACGTTGAACATTTGTCACAGAACTTCTTAAACAGATTTCGGATCCATTCTAGCCAGGTCACTGCAGACCAACTGGGATAACGACGTTCTCTTCTCTCTTAGTCTCCACCAAAATTCCAAGGGGTGTTAAAAACTTTTTACTTTTTTTTCTTTCAAATTTGTTTCCTATTGACCCAATAGAGAATGCTTTGTGACCCGGTTAAGGTCTGCGGTCCGGTGCTTGGGAACCCCTGCTTTGAGGTAAATTGTTACAATTACATCATTACTAAATTTTGTCATGAAATTCCTCAATATTTGAGCTCTGTAGGAATTTTTACTTATTGTGGTAAAAATCAAATCAGTGCTTATCAGTGAAAGCGCAAAAAAACCAAAACCCAACCCAAAAACCCAAATCATAAATTGGTATTTTTTTTATTTGAACAGCTCAACTGAAACTAATCCAGTGTCAAACATTTTCGCTTTCTTAAACGATTTTGTGTTCAATGCGGCGACACGATTGGCTCCATAAACATGATTTAGATGCTACATCTTCAATCTGCCTCTACCCACTGAGAAATGATCCTTGCCTCTGACCTGTGGGGGGGCCTCGACTGAAATATTTCAAAAGTGGAAGTGTTTGCCTTACAGCGGGAGATTCGTCACCGCTCCTGCTTTTTATGAGCTCCTTCGGGGACGGCGTCTGAGTAGAAGTGTCGACGTGCATGGATTGATTGTAAAGTTTTGATGGATCTGTATGATATTTATGAACCAGATGTTAGCCGTCATCCATCATAGGTATCGTGGATGAAGGATCCCACCAGGGGACCCCCGGTATGACACTACAAGAGCCTTTTTTCATGTGACTTTAGTCTTAGGAATCACTGCCGTGTTGAATTTTACTGCCCTGAGTGACGAATAATATGCTGTACATTTTTAAAACAAGCCTCTTGTAGGAAACCTTTTTTTTTTTGGCGAAGGAGGAGATGCGTTTCATTTTAATCACTTTGAGAATCTGCATGACCTTTGATTGAGCTTTGAAAGCTGTTTTTTTTTTTTTTTCCCCTGGTATGAAAACAGATTTTTCTTTATTTATGTTTATTGTAATCTTTTACACACTTTGCCAATGAGATTTCCAAATCAGAGCTAGCTGGTGCACAAAGGAAACACAATTACTATAGAGCAGCAAATAATAACGATGCAATATCTCACCAATATACTACGGAATATGTCTAATTTTCACTCAGTGTGTTTGATTTCATATAATAGTTTGTTTGCTGGAGCGTTCCTCGGTTCCGTCAGTCCATAGCCGTGTGTTAAAGTCTGCATACATAACCGCTGTCTAACTGTTTATTCCTCTGGAGATGATCATTGTGTTTTGGCCACGTCATTGATGAACCAGTGAAAGTTTGAACCTCGAGACCGTTGTTCTTGTTCCACCTTTGACATAGACGACTGTGTCCTGTAGCTCCTTGTCCATCAGTCCGATCTTACCTATGGTGCGTTTCATTGGCTCATTTAAAACCTGACTCCTCTTCTCTCGTGACCAAAACCAAGTCACCCAATGGCGAGTAAAACTACTACTATTGCTACTACTACTACTATTCAATGCTGTAACGTCGTAAATCTTGTGGCTTCTGCATGAATACATGAAAATAAAAAACTAGGACCGATGTTTCACTGCCCTTGATAGAACAAAAATGTTAAAAAATTGATCTTTAATGGACTGTTAAAAGTTGTATAGTGAGTGATACTGTCCCTAATCAACTGTATTATGTGCTTGTTATGACTATTGCTCTACGACAAGCTTATAGCATTGATATATGGGAATATTCAGTAGATTTATATTGTGTTATATTGTGATAGCATGTACATAAAAGATACCTCCTCTGCAATAAATATTTATATGAAAATGAAGGGCGTGTTCTGTGTGTTTCTGAATTTGAAGCTTCCGTTTCAATTTCCCCCCCCGGGATCTATAAATTCATTTTCTGATTCTGATTCTGATTCTGATGACCAGGAGCGTCAAATGATGTCAGCTGTTTTCATCATCCGGACACATCTATTCACACGTTCACTTTCACCAAAAGACAGGTGGAAGAGTTGAGAATGAAAGAAGTTACTTGTCTTCTTCTTTCAGCTGTTCCCTTCAGGGGTCACCTGTTTCCCACTCGCCCTGTCCTCTGCACCATCTTCTGTCACACCAACCAACTACATGTCCTCTCTCACCACATCCAGAGACCTCCTCTTTGTTCTTTCCCTTTTTCTCCTGCCTGGGTTCCATCTCCAGCCTCCTTCTACAACCTTTATAATCCCGTCGGAAGTTGAAGAGACTCTTGTGATACATTTGTGCTTAGTAATCACCCCTGCCTCAAGTTTGTGTCCTTATCCCTCGTGTGGATATGCTGTCGGTGAAACCCTGACCTCTTAAAAGCCTCGTGCATCTTAGCCACTTCAGGATATGCGTGTCTTGGCGACTGTCCTGAAATGCTTTTATGGCTTGTTGTGGTCTTTTGGGCAGAGATCAATGAAGGCTCTGCAGGGAGTGAGAGATACAAGATGGTATCAGATGCTGACTCCAGACCCCTTCAAAAAAACCGGGGATTGATACTGAAGTACTCGCCAAGGCGGAATTATTTATTCAGAAGAAGTCAAAGGAAAATTTAGTTCTTTCTCTCTTAATTCACATCCTACCAAATTAGTGTAATGAGTTTAATGCAGTAAGAATTGAGTTCAAATTATCACAACTATTTTTTCGATGAATACGGCAGTGACATTGCAGAAGGCCACCGCGTTAGCAAACATGTTAGCATTGATTCCTGTTCGCAGGAGCACTTTAGGAGCCCTTAAAAGAAATAAATGATCAATACAGGCATCTGCAGGGAGGAAAATTAGCAGAACGTCGGAGGAGAAAACAGAAATTATCTGTTATGATGAGGAGACACCAGAGTTATAAGTCTTCCATTGTATATTCATTACATTGCTGATTTCATCACATAGAATTCAACCTTTGAAGCAGCTTTATTCAATATTCTTATAATAACAATATATCAAATGGCTGTTCAGAATATTATCTTCTGAATCTTCGGCCCCCCTCAGATTTATGAAGCTTTATATCGAACGTCGGCTCATTTTTTATGTGTAAACTTTGCCTCTCATGACTCTTATAACGTTAATCTAAGCAAAAGAGGAATTCTGCTTCCAGCGAGGAACTAACTGTTAACTTGGGACATAGTTAGATAACACAATGTAAAGAAGTTTCTGGTTGCTGCTGCCTGCATTCGTTTTAGTTTTGATGGCAACTCATCATGTTTTGTTCCGATAATGTATCTTTCCTGTTCCATAAACTAAACTTTAAGAATTCCACTTATTTAATGGACTGTACCTACACAGCATCCCGCTCAACCAGTCAAAGCGCCGCACAACACAAGACAGATTCAAACCACAGTCACACAGCGGTGACTTTGACAGTGGAGCAGATCGGGGGTCAGTATCTTGGAGAACAGGGGATCGGGGATCGAACCCATGACATTCCGATAATTCACTTCTCTACCTTCTGAGCTACAGCAACTCTAACAAATGAATGGCAGCTAATTACCTTGATGGGGTAATTTAACAATCCCTTTTTCCCACTGTGTTTCTGAGGTCTTCCCTCATGGTATGTCTGACAAAGTCTCGTGGGCACGATAACTGGGTCATGACCAATAAATGTCAATGACCTCATACGGATAAAACTGTGTGGTCCGCGAATTTGTTTTACAAGATTCCAGGATGAAGCTCGCTCCTGAGCACGGAGAGGTTTTCTCTGTTATAGCAGGTCTGTCTGTAAAAAATACATATATATATAAGTAAGACACCTGAGGCTCCTCGAGCTAATTCCTGTCTCCAATGATCGGAAGTCAAGAAATTTCCCTGCTATTATCAGTATTATTTTCAGGTTTAGTTGTCGTTAGAAATGGGGGGGAGCTTTTGTTCCAAAAACACTATTTTTCAGACGTTCAGGGGGATTGCTTGTACAACGCAGGGGACTTGGGGTGTTTCAGGGATATACCCTGCTGTCGGGGATGGCAGCCTAGGTCTTCATACTTACTTCATTCTCAAAAACAGACCCTCGATAAATCAAAGTTGTGCAGCCATGATATGTGCCTGTTCCCCAGAATCCCCCCGCCTCTCCTGTGGTCCGTGTGAGAGTCACAGTCGGTTATTTGGGTACCTCTGTGTTGTCTTTGCAGGACGGCGGGACACACGTTCCAGCATGGCAGGACTTATTTTTACACCTCAGATGGTGATTGGAGCGTGAATCACAGCGTTTTGTGAATCACAGCCTTTTGTAGCGTCTCCACGTGGGAAGACTTGGACGGTGAGGTGGAGGAGGGACAGGAGACGAGAGGAAGGTGATCGCCAGGCACAAGCTCGCACGCTCCATCGCTGACTCATCTGTCTTTCAAACGCGGGGATGGTCATGAGGGAGGGGGTGCTGGTGGAGGAGGAGGAGGAATAGTAGGAGGGGGCGGGATGTGGAGGACATTGTGTGTGTCGTGGTGGACTGGTGACTCACGGGAGGTGTGTGTGGGCACCCAGTAGGTGTCTGTTCACACACACAGGTGAAACATGACATAATGACGTGATGTGTTGCACTTAATCACCTCTTGGTGAGTTGAGACATTTTGAGGGAGAAGAGAAACCACAGAACCCAAACCACAAACTCTTCTGTCGCACCAGAAACACAAACGCAGATCTCATTACAACACGGACGGTTTTATCATCATACTTTGATATTTTCCCCCATTATTATCACATATAAAGCTCAATTGTTGATTCGTTATGGAAGTTTTTTGAAAACACATTTTTGTGGTACTAGCATAATTGTTAGACCGCTTGCATAGCACGTGAGTGGTAGCGGGGTCGATGCCCGTTTTCTCCACATAACGTTGGGATAGCTATAGCTCAGAAGTTTGAGCGATCTAGAACCATATTGAAGACCGGAGGTCCGATCCCAGGATTCCTCTGCAGTCTACCAGTCATAGAGTCCCTGATCAAAACCTGACAAAACCTCGATTTCCCCCCCAGAAGCTGCCCACTGTTCCGGGGGGATGAGAGCAATCTCACTATCATGTATTGTATGTAACTGTAACTGAATGTGATGAATAATAGGAAGCACCCACAACTCTCTTGGCTGAAGAAATGTAATATAATAATAAATAAACAGCTAAATTTCATATCTTAAAACCTGGAGAAGGGGCTGGACTGATGAAGAGGTCAATTAAAATGTTTTGTGATATCTTGATCAGTGGGCACCAGACCGAAACTGGACTCACCTGAAAGCCATTGGCTGACGTTCTTTTTTTTAATCACCTGACCAACATTCCTCTATTTAGGTCTGATGAGTCTATGAGACTACAGGAGGTCCAAGAAGCCTTGAACTCTGACATACTTTCGATTGTCACATGTGTTTTGGGTAAACTGAACCTTTAAGTAATCACACTTGCAAAACCGGAATTGGTTCATATTTTGCCCACATTTTCAGAGAGCGCTGCCTCTTGCATCACTCAAAGTAGACGCAGAAGAGCTCAGCCAGTAGGCAGGTAGCTGCCCACAAGGTCCGGCTCCTCCATCCAGGAGGTCACACTCCGGTCTGGACTCCCACTCAGCTTCCCCAGCCTCAGCGGTGGCTGAGTATTATAAGAACCCCGGTGATGTGAGCATTTATGACTCACACAGAGCCTCTGTTACGCTCCTCCTCCTCTTCCTCCTCCTCCTCCTCCTCCTCCACCACCACTACTACCACCTCCACAACCAGAGGGTTGGCAGAGAATCCCCGCGCAAACAGGCACCCGCTGTTCAATCATGTACGCACAGATGAATAAGTCATCCAATCATCTTTGTCCTCATCAATAAATGTCCTCGTTTGATTGCTGTAGAAACAAACAACTGGAAACAGCTCATCAGAACCTTGACGCCGGTGTGGAGCTGCTTCTGTTTTATGTAGGAGCAGCTCGTACCAGCGATTGACGCATCTCTGGAGGAGTGACGAGCTGGTTGGTCATGTAAGAACATCCATAAACTCAACGACATTTAATCCTTTTTGTTTGTACGCTTGGGATTTTTGTTCTCTTCTATCAATGAGAGAAGTATAAAACTCAACCGGAGAGGATTCACTGCCTGAGGATTTAGAGGTGGAAGAGTGGGTTGGTTGGTCTCAGGAGGAAGATCAGGTTTAGGGGCAGGAGGTCTGGTACCAGAAACACAGAGGTGATAGATCTTTGACCTTACAGCCATATTTCCCACAACTCAGAGAAATGAGGCTAGCATCACGCCGGCGTGACCCCTGACCTCACAGGTTTTGGGGTTTGGTATGCCGAGTGAAGAAGTTCGCCAATCAGTCATAACATTATAACCACCAACTAGATATTATGTAGGTCTTTCTTTAGCAACCAAAAATAACTTTTTTAAGGCTCCTTATGTGTCCTGACACCTTTCTATCAGAACCCTGCAGTTCTGATGATGTAGTTGTCCGGCCATTACAATTTGGTTAATGTCAAAGTCACTCAGATTCTTTTGGTAGTCTATTCTTCCTGGTTCGAAAAAAAAATATCAGCTTTGAGGACAAAAAATAAATTCTCAGAAGTCTTAAACGGGTTGATGTTTCCAAAGTTCAAGCGGACAACTGGAGTGCGGTGCTACATAGAACTGTCTCTATAGCCTTGGTTAAAGCCTCCTCCTCAGTGTCTCTTTCGTCCTATGGTGTCCCCCAGGGCTCAACCATTGGCCCCTTACTCTTTAGCATATACATCCTTTCCCTGGGTCGTATCATAAACAGGTTCACTCAAACATTTTCAATAAGATACAGAGACTCAAAATGTACTCAAAAAAACAATGTTTTTCTTCTTCTTCATTTTTATTTATACTTTTATCTATTCTCTTATCGTATCATATTGAGTTTTCTTCGCCCTGATTGGTCTCAAGTTTGTCTCGGTCTGCCTCCTCTGCACAGTGTTTATTATTCTATGTGTCCCAGCCTTTGTCCCAGTGTCTCATTTTTTTTGGACTCTCTCACTCTCTCTCTCTCTCTCTCTCTCTCTCTCTCTCTCTCTCCCTTCACTTGTGTGTTGTTTTCCTGATAGCTCTGATCACCAGTGTATCAAAGTCCAGGTTTTTAAAGTCCATCCACACCTTTTCCTCCAGTCGTCTGATTTCCTTTGTGGTTTCAATCCTAACAAATGAGCGATTTTGAGAGCGAGGCCGATAATTTGTCGCGTCCGGACGGACGAACATTGAATACAATGGCAGCACCAATAAATATACTAAGACAAAGGAATACCAGCACATTTCAGAGAAGGAAATACAACTAACAGCCCCAACCTTTAATTATTCCACGATAAGACAAGCCTCTGTTTGCCAACTACACTCACAGCTTGATTGATTACACAAAATGATCACAAACCCAGAAGGCTAATAGGCAATTAATCTGTGGCGCTGACAGGATGAGGCCGGTTCGGGCTCCTCTTTCATTCTGGAGGAGGAACTTTGGGTGATGGATTTGGCTCAAACTGACATATACATTGTTTTTGGAGATGAGCTAAATATTGGTAATCAATGGCGTTACTGAAACCTGCGGTGTCATTCCTCACCGGGATCCTCCCCCACAACTGGAACTGCCGATGAGAATGTCCTGTGTGTGTTGAGCTGGCTACTAGTGATGAATCTTCAGTGGCGGCATTCCACTCCTCACATCCTTATAAAGCCTGAAGACACCTCGACCAATCACTGGAGGCGATTTCTTGCTATTTCATTATATCACTGAAAAATCGGGGATATTGTGGAATTCATCATCATGGCCGCCGCAGATCCTTCAGGATATGACTCACAAACCATTTAATGGGTCATTTTTAGATTTTATACCCACATAGACTTTAGTGTGAGGAAGAACTGGTTGATTTGGGGAAAGGTAAGTTGCATATTTCTGCCACTAGGAGGAGCTTTATGTTCAAACTCTTTCAGGCCATGATTTCCTAACCGTTGGTCCGATTTAGTCCAGATTTGGTGAATATGAATCGACTCCAGGAGATCTATCTTTTATACTCTTTATTTAACATCTTTTCATTACTGGACTTTGGGAATATTTATGGTTGATGGTGATGGTCGCCTGAGCAGTTTCAGTCTGTTCTTCATCTTGGGTTCACGCTGTATTTATCTTGAGCAACACAATAATAAAATATTCTAAGATTATTTTCAGCTTTTCTTTTACAGAATTTCATTATTGGATTTCTTTATCTTTAATTTTAGGCAATTATATTTAGCAGGGTTTCATTTAGAAAGTTCCCAATCTATATTTACATGCATTAACATTCTCATCAGCTCAACAAGCGTCAATCGTGTCAAACATCACAAATAAGACAGACGTCAATATCTGTAAATTAAAGGAAATTAGAAAAATGACAAAATACATTTAATAGAAACATTAAAATATGTAAGTATGTTGTTTATTATATTATATAAAACCACATGCAGTAACTAAAGTTGTTTAAAGACCGACTTGAAATCACGCTCAGCGTATGAACATAATCATCTCAGGGTTCGTCATCACCGTAGCGATGAAGAGGAGGATGATTCTCACAAGAATTACAGCCAGAGCCCAGACTGTGTGCGTAAGAGAGACATCACAAAAGAACACCCGGGTCCAAATAATAACCCAAATTTGATTGATTTGAGACAAGGATTTGTTTTTGACTCATCATCCTCTTCATCGTCACTGCCTCCAGCGGGGAATGCGGCAGCTCCACTCACACGGCGAGCACAAAGCCCAAGGCCAGGATACCGGTGAGTCACAGTCATACCGACGTGTGTGCGTGAAGAATAAGGGAACGCTCGCTCAGTGGAAAACGCTCTTTCATTTTACGTCATCGGCCTTAATCACTCAATTATGGCAATTTCCAGAAGGTAACGGCGCTTTATCTCCACCGCCGCTGCCTCCAGGTCGCATGCGGGCTGATGATTGATGGGAACGAGGCGGCTTCACTCAGGGACCAATGCGAGATCGTTCACACGCCAATAGTCGTTCAGACGCCATCATCGGCGCTGAATTCTCTGAATGACACTGAGTGTGTGATGCTGGAGTCAAGATTTGTCACATTACTCCAAAGATTGCACATAAAAATTTTTTAAAAAGCCTAAAAATGACTTTCTGGCCTCAGAGGGCCATAAATCAAACGTGATCCAGGTGAGAAAAAAGTATGCTAGGTGGCCAAAAGTACGTGGACAAGCATGTCAGAACTTTTGTTGAAAGCTAGTTCCTGTTTCGACTCCCGGACAGGAAGTATGCTGCGGGGTAAACTGTAGGCTTGGCCTGCATTTGCCGGGGAAATTTGCATAATCAATAGAGCGCTCTACTGACTGATGAACTCATATGACATCATTAGAGTCCCAATGGACACAATAAATAAGAAGATCCAACAGAACAGGAGATTGCTTTGTTTCTATTCTATGCAAATTTCTTACTGGGCCTGTACTACCCACAATGCAACTCGATGGCTGCAGAAAATATGATGTTTATTTCTACATTTTTTAAAGCTTTAAGTTGCCGGCTGAGATGAAAAGCAGACTACAGAAATAATAGTAAAGCTGTTTCAAACGGAGAAGACTAGAAATGGAAGTTGGATGATCAATTACAATAAATGATGTGACATGGTTGAATTGATAGAAAGTCTTTGGCGCTCAGACTCCTGGGGGAGAATGAGATCGAAGGGTCTCCGCCCTGAGCAGTGGCATGGAAACCCCCCACCCCCCATCCCTCTTGGAGTCTGGACACTGGTGGTGGTGGCTGATGACTCTGCTGATGACTCTGAAGAATGAAGAGACTGATGGATCTGCGAGGATTAGGTTGCTATGGGGAAGAGGAGGGTGCGTGAACCAGCAGCAAGAAGGAACCAGATGGATGGAGAGAGAGACAATTAAAGACAGCAGCTGAGGATGAAAGGCTACGCATGCAGGTGAGACAGTGTTTGGATGCATGAGGTTACCTGATTGAGTGCCTCAGATACCAATTAAGGATCCAGATGGAGGAGAAGGAAGTGATTCTGAGGGAGATGGAGGTAACGAACGGAGG
Source organism: Lophius piscatorius (assembly GCA_009660295.1). NCBI lineage: Eukaryota > Metazoa > Chordata > Actinopteri > Lophiiformes > Lophiidae > Lophius > Lophius piscatorius. Next base: position 245,453 of record VRLP01000195.1, read on the forward strand.
CCCAGGAGTGTGAGGAGGTTAGATTTAGGTTTCGTTAGATCTTCATATGCAGTAGTGCTCCTCCATACTTGTTAAAAAACCAGACCTATGATGTTGAATGCAAGAATATATTCATATATATATATATAAATATATATATATATAACTATGATGCAGCATCCTTCTCAGATGCTGACTCCAATCTCAACAATTATTTTTTAGAATCAACTTTTAGAATCATTTCCTGTTTTCATTCGTTAATTTAAATGATTGTATTAAAATATGCTCAACCGTTGTTGTTAAGTTTGTACCACAGGCACGATCTCTGCGTGGATAAAACTGCGGGAACATAATGACGGCCGCTATGACGCGGAGTATAAGGATGAGATATTTCCTGTGCCGGATTCTGTTTGTGTTTACTGAGAGACACTGAAGGCCGGAGTTTGTGGCTGGAGAGACGAGAGACGGGATTAAATTTGCATCACAGACACGTTGAATTTGTTATAGGATGAGACTGTTTAATGCTGCAATGACTGTGTTTATGACAAAACAACCCCCCCCCACACACACACACACACTCACACAAACACACTACTACTGGGATGCTGGGGGGGGAGTACTATGAGAGGGGACTGAGGCTGAGTCACCCTCGTAGTACAACTTATAACAAGTGGGCTTGACTAAACGACTGACTCTCATAGAGGTCGTTTTTTTCCTCTCAGTGGAGGAGAGACTGTCTGGCCTACGAAACAGATTCATCGATTTATTTTACGAGCGTATTCTTGGCTGAGCTATGAGGTTTGTCACATAAAATGTATTCCTCTAAAGGAGACTTTAGATCTGGGCTTTCGTTCAAACCTGACCGTATTAGTATGTATATATCACGACATTCTGACATAAATATAATGTGTTCGGTTTTGTTTAATTCATTTTGGCAGTAAGTACCAATTGTCTCCTGCAACAGCAACAGCACCAACAACAACAACAACAACATGCATGGAGGACCCTAATGCAGATGTGAGTCAGAAGCAGCTGAAATAAAAAAAATGCAAAAACCGATGCGAAACAAAAACAACTTAGCCTTACATGGAGAAAACATGAAGGACAAGAAGGTTTGTTCTTTTTGCTTTATTTACGCCTGGTGTGCCTTTATTCCACCTGCCTGTCCTGCATAAATGTAATGATAGATTTGCGGCTCAAAGAGGAAAACATTATAGAGGCCTCACCGTAGAAAAAGAAATACAGAACACACACTCATTTTCTATCAGGACATTCTAAATGTTACCATTAAATAACAAATCATTTGTTCCGGCTAGATTTTAGAAAAACTGATTTGACCCTTATGAGACGTTTATTTTGTTATATTTTGTTACATAATTCCGTTTAGTAGGTCTTCACATGCTCTTCACTCATTGGCTATTCAATAGGCCAAAGAAAAATCTTGCCTGTCAAATAGGATTCCCTCATAGCCGTGGTTAACGCCCCTTGACCTGTGGTGTGCCCCAGGGCTCCATCATTGGCCCCTTACTCTTTAGCACAAAAATGCAAGAGGTTCAGTCCCACTTTTCCAGAAGAAATAGAGACTCAAAATGTGCTCAACCAAACAGCTGAGCAGGACATGAAAAGGTTAAGACAGTACGTGCAGAACAGGTGAGACACAGGTGAAAACAGTTCATTCATTCATTCATTATCTGCGACCTCTTATCCTGTGTGTGTGTCGCAGGGGGCTGGAGCCTATCCCTGTTGACATTGGGTGCAAGGCGGGGGTTAAACCCTGGACAAGTCGCCCGTTCATCAAACACACACACAGAAAGAACCGCGCTCACACATTCACATCTAATTAGGATGTAGAGTCACAAATTTTGAATCTGAAGCAGCTGATCTTGTTTATTTTGGGGAGGATGTCTTGGAGACATGTTAGTCCTAAAATAAAAAAAATAAAAAAGAGGCTTTTAACATCTGGAGCTACTTTTAGGATTATCACTGAAAAAGCAGTAGAGAGTTTATTCGACACAATTCAGGAGCTCCTCTCAATGAGGGACCAAGTGACTGACTGACTGTGGGAGATTTATAGCTACACAGACAATATTTGTTTGTAGGATCAAACCAGTCCTGGTTTTGGTCTGATGTGTAGTTAGTAGATATGACCACTAGATGGAGATGTCGCTTCATGTGTGACGGCACTGACGGTCCATGGACCGGACATGATCACCTTCCCGGTAGGTTGAATCCCCATCTGAAGCCTAAAATCACCGAAAAGGTCAAAATCAATCTTCTATCCATGGCATAAAGTACTAATAATAAAAATAATAATAAAAAGTAGTCATTTTTATTGTACTTTTCATAGAATGCCGCTCAAAGTGTTTTGCATTGCAAATAAAAAAAAAGAAAAGAATAAAAACACAACAGCAAAGATAAATACACATGCAAAAGTATGCAGACATTACCAGACTTCTCTTAAAAAGTCTTTAAGTACATCATTAACATTAATCAGTTTCTACAGGAAAACAGAGGTTTGTATAAAAGAAGAGCTTTGCCAGCAGGAAGAGGAGAAGAAGATAAAAGGTGGAGAAGGAGAAACACTGGAACAAGAGGAAAGTTAGTTAACTCCACAGAATAACACAGTAAAGCGATGATTCTGTTCTTTAATGATGAGCTTGGTGATGGATTACTTATATGTTGATTAACCGTGTCACAATCTAAACTCAAAGGTCTTTAACCGGAAGCAGGATAAACAATCAACTGTTTAATTTATTTGTGTTTGAGGTCAGGAGTTTAAGTCTTGGGTCAGTGTGACATTACAGCCCGTTACTCTGACTGCTGCGTCTGAATGCTGTCTTTGTTCTCAGACCTGTGCTAAAGGCTCACGTGGGACACCCTCCACCCTCAAAACATCCTTCAGCTGAGACAACTTAAACCCACGGAGAAGCTGGGGAGAGATTTTCCTCTGATTTTGTCTTCATGTATCCATAAAGGAAGCGTTAATCCACGCTCAGTGATTCCTCCGAAGAGATTTGACCTTGATTGTGTCCTGCAGATAGATGGTTTGAGTTATGAGACACAGAGGAAACAAAGTTGAACAATAACAAAATGAAAAATCAAAGAAGAAGCAGCAAGAATTTTGACTTCAAGGCTTTGGTTTAATCTCCACACTCTGAGACCCACAAATCCTAAAATGCAACTTTTGATGACTTTTGATCCAGGATACACTTTTGCAGCAGATCGTCAGTCACCAAGATCCTCACACTTGTCCATTTTTCCTCCTTCCAACATCAACTTCAGGACCAAACGTTCACCTGCTTCCTAAACCATCCCACCCACCGACAGGTACCATATTAACGAGACAATCAATATCATTGTGACTTCACCTATCAACGGTTATAATGTTATGGCTGAATGGTGTATATCATTTTTTAATAGAGGGAGTGTGGCTTCTAAGAAGAATTACAAATCTAAGACAAAAAAGAAATCACAGGTTTTACCAGCAACAATAAGAAGAAAGGAAGTGATGTCAAAAACAGACATAGAAAAGAAATGGTGATTGATCAACAGGGCTAACCAACAATCCTAAATTAAACTGAACAAAATGAACTAAACTTTCATTACACCCTACCTTTCTCCTAAATAAACACTTACTGTATATTAAACATTCAAACTAATGCACACTTTCTCCCAAATATATTATATTGTAACCCTAAAGCAAGATATATTTAAGGTCCTTCATAGCCGGAATCGAACTAACATGGTCTTTGATTATTTCCTTCCAAGTGTAGAGGCCTTGTTGATGTAGTACAGCTGTGTGACTCTGCACCACCTGCATGAAGTCTTCAACCTGTTCTACTCATTGGTTGTTTTTTAAATCTCGCCTGAATTACATCCCCAAAATAAACTTCAAATAATTCAACAACTATCAGGTGTATTTGTATAATCTCGGTCTCTACGGACAGGTGAAACCTGAAACATTGTATTTTCAGTCTCAGTAACATTCTACCTGTTACTATGTGAGAGTAATCCGAGATTAAACAAAAACAATTTAAAATATTATTTTACCCTTGTCTGGTTTTTGGAAATAAAAAAATCAGACTGCATGAATATTACAGAAACAAATGAAACAAAACAATCCATGAAATAAATCAGAAACTGTTTGATAACTAATGCATCAAATCCGATAGAAAAACCTCAGAGTTCATGTTATTCTTCACAGTTCTTGTGTGGGGAGACTCTGAGTTTGGCACAACAGGGTTGCCGTAGAGGTAGTTTTGTCCGCTGACCACCAGAGGGAGACATAGTCACACAGTCCGACCTTTAGCTGTGCCATAAATCAGTGTTAATATTAAAATACAACTTTGTACACTATAGAAACAAATTGCAAACACTAGGTTGTAAACTTATTATGGGTTAAATAATATCTTTAAAGTATATCAAGACTTTACTGGTTTTAAAACAAGCATACATATTACTTTTCTTGCTGAGCGTCAGACAAGAAGCTTAAAACCTTTTTAACCTCTGAACATTAAATGTGTAACTTGATGCAGCGCTTCATTAGCATAAGGACTGGGAACAGCTCACTGCCTCCCTCCAAAGGTAACAAAATCTGCCAAAGCCAAGCCAAGCCAAGATATCTACAGCTGCAGGATTCAGCTTCATATGTATCATATTTAGTTTTATAAATCCTCTGATCCAACCCTTTAGATAAAAAGCAAACAACATTCATTTAAATCCTCATCCTCATCCTTTAAGTCCTCAGCTCTGATGTTAGGAGAAGCTGGGAATCCACTCCAGCAAACTGTTGCAATGTTTTAACTGTGAGTTATTTGTGCATCAGGTTCCTGTGATGAATCATGCAGGTAAGTTTTAGATAAATAGACAGTAAAAAGAAAAGAGGTCAAACTGTACGGGGCTTTGTTCGTGGGACAATCTCTGAACCGGAAGACTTTCTGCCCACATGCTGGATTGAATGTGGAGCAGCAGCAGCAGCAGCAGCGGCTTTCATCCTCGGTGGGTGACTAATTATGATGTAAGGCCCATAGTCATAAGAAACGTTGGAATAATAGGATGGCATGGTGGGTAATTACACTGTCAAGGAGCAAATGCGACGGCGGTTTGGTTCTCTGTCGTCTCACGCAGACTGAAAGCAGAGAAAACCACTCAGCAGACCTTGTTCTACCATTTTCTACATTTGATCCTTTGTGTCTTCTCTCCCTTTTGTCACAAAGCAGCATTAAAACAAACTAAATACAAATGAGGATAACCTCCCACTCTTTTTGACTGAGCAGTGGGACACATCAAAGTTCTGTCCTGACCCTGAAGGTCACCTGGAAAGACAAAAGATGCATCAGCAGGTGGAAAAAGATACTTTTCAGTATTGTGAAGGGTTTTTTTCTGAAAGGAGGGGATACTTCTCTTTGCGGCCGTGGTTTATTACTATTAAATCATTTGTCAAAATTATATTTTATTATTTTATTGATTAAGTTTTTTAATTTATCATTAAATAATATTACATTCAATACAAAGTTATTATTATTTATTTGTATTGTATTTTATTTCAATAATATTAATATTAAAATATTATATGTCAATTATATATATTTCATCTATTTTGTGTACTTGGCCATGTTAATATGCTGCTGTGACACTATCTTATCTCATCTTATCTCGAATCATCTTATCATATGTCCTCCAGGACATTAATAGGTACTATAAATGTCGACAAATTCAATGAAAATTGAATTTATTCTAATTACAAGCATGTTCTGGAACCTATTTTTACATGAATTTGATGGGAAACAAAACAACAACATATTTTTGATAAAGAACTTTTAAAAGAGTTCAAGTTCGATAGATGAAGTTAGATGGATGAAGTTTGATAGATGAAGTCATCAGACTTGCACCCAGGGGGGAGACTGGGCTACTGTAGTGGATGTAAATAGTTAACTTTCCGTGGGGCTGTGACGTCACACCCTGCAGTCTGCCAGTTTGGGCCGCAGTTTATTCAGGAGGATTGGAAACTAGTCCACTTTTCTTCACTCCGGATCACCTGCTCCTGGATAAACTTCGCCAAAATGGGAAACTGTCAAGTAAGTCGCCTGTCGCTGTTCTTATTTATGCCACAAACATCTTTAAAATGGAAATAAAATAGAGAATTAAAAAAAAATAAAAATCCGACAGACTGTCTGTGTTTCGCTCGCAGTCTGAGAACTCGTTGACAAAGAGTTGCGATGTCAATCAGCAGGATTACGCGTTGATTTATTCTAATGACAGGTTGATTTAGTGCGTTATAACCGATCACCGGCCGACAGCCCCGCTATTCACCGACAGTCTTTACGCGCAGCGCGCAACCGAGCCGAATCTCTCACCAATACCTCCGACCGTATGAACGATGACGTCATTTATAATGATAGATATTCACTTTTTCTTAGAGTGAGTGAGTAAATGAGAGAGGAGAGTGTGTGTTTTTACGCAGACAGAGGAGGACCACTCCCCTGCGGAATCCCACCAGCTCCGTTAGATGAATGGGTGCAGATCCGCCGGTTACGCAATGAGGTCCGTGGGTGCACCGATGGGGGGAGGGTGTCCACGTCTGACACACTTCACAGGGGGGCTTCCGTTGAGTTTTGCTCTCTTTATACACGATTGTACAAAGGATTCACATCTTTGAGACGTCAGGGACATCTTTTAAATCACTCTTGGGAACTGACTTTTACAGACTCGCTTTGAAGTGACGTCATCCTGCTTCAGTGCTTTAAAATAAATAAAAAATCAATCTATAATTCTAAAATTGTATTGCTTTTAGCCACTCTGCATATGGGATAACATCTCTTATTGTTTTTTATTGCTGTCTGATTGATTTAATGTTAAGAATGCAATGTCATCCTTTACTTTTCTGTCTTTCATTCTCCTTCATTGGTCTTATTTTAATTCATTCATTTAATTCTCTTTTATTTTATTGTTTCCCCCCACCTGGTGTATTCTTAGAGATCTTACCTATGTGATGTGATGTCATCTTTTAATTTTTCCATTTGTATTATACATTCATTTTTTTCCTTTATTCATCACTTTTTACTAGTTTACAGTCCTCATTACGTCTTTGTTGTATTTATTGGCTGCTATTTTGACTATTTTGCATTCCTATGTTCATGTTTTGTATCATCCAGTCCTTCTAGGGTCATTCCTACCACCTGTTCGTATGCAAACCCAAGGAACCTCATATTAAATGAAGATAATATTATTTGAATATATCCAAATATCCATTCTCAGGCGAAGAATGTACGGCGTCAATAATCACGAAATACAGGAACTGATTCTAAAGGACAAAAAAACACTGTTATCACACCTTTTTCGCATTTCTTGAATGTGTGGGTTAGAAAGTTCCGGTGTAAGGAGTAGCAGAAAACTATAATGAAGTACAGTAATGAAGTGTTTGTACTTCCTAACCTGTCACTTCTAATGTAGATAATCACGTGGATAGAGAGTTTTTCTAAGTATTCTCCCCCAGTGTGTGAGAGAGGACCGCTTAAGACTTAAAGATTTTATTTCTGTTGGTTTTATTTTAGATATTTTTGCCTCTAACTTCAGGCACGAGGCCAACAATGCCAGGATCTCGTCTGATATGTTCGTATCAGGGAAAGAAAGTAGCGAATCAAAAATATAGAACATAAATACAAAGTTGTAGTATACAATAGAAGAGTAACCTCATCATTAGATCTAACTTTCATAAACTCCTGATCTGCATCCGTGCAGTATTCCAGATGTTTGACGAGTGTTTGAATTTAAAGCGTTTAAGGAAAATTCACTTCTGGTGAGATGAAAAATAATCCTAACGATTCAAACTTGAGCTGAGATCATGATGTTTCTGAAACTGTGCCGAACTGAGGAGAACCGTTCTTAGTTAAATATTTTCTTGTCTACATGTTACATATTTTCTTCATGTTGGAATAGTCATCCTACGAGGATCAAATAAAGTTCTTAGGTTTTCTACTTAATATCTGAGGTTTTAGCAGCAGAGAAATCCATTTGAGGATCAACGAACTTTATAATTATTGTTATTTATTGTATTTATTCTAGCCTACTGTTCTGATTTATGGTTGATTTCTAAACATTTCTGATTTTGCTGGTTGGGGACTTAACTGTATTTTCTCTAAGGAATCCAGACTCAGTTAAAAACATTTCTTATGGTCTTATAACCGTTGAATTGAGTCCCTGAAAAGATATAAAAGTGATTTTATCTTCGGTTACTTAAACATACAGGCCTGAAGTTCTGGGGCTTGACAGATCCTGTGAATAAGAACAAAAAAGCCCAATAATTCCGGCACAGGGATAAAAAGGTGGTAGAATCCAGTCTTTGATGTTGATATAGTGGTGTTATGGTTCAGTCTCAGACCCGTGTTGTTCCCTGGACCTTCCTTCGGTTCCTACCAGTTATTCAGGCGGCCCCCACCAAGTTTGTTTAAAGATTTGTAACCCTGAATTCCTGACTGGAAGCATTGTGTCATCGTCTCCCCTCCCCCATCAGCCAGCTGCTGTTGCATGGCCATCACGAATCCGTCTGATCTTCATCTACTGCCACAATCCTCCGCTTCGTTCCATCAGAAAGTGAATTTGAACTTTTCTTCTTTTATTCCCCCTTAGCCCACTATCCTGCCCTATGATGACTTTGATGTCCTGACTGACATCAAAGCCATCCGTAAAGCCTGCAAAGGCTTGGGTGAGTTGATCGTGTTAAATTCTGCTCATGTGTAGTAAAGGTGTTACTACATTGTTATTACACTGCGTCTGTCGTTGTCGTCTCATCTCAGGCACGGATGAACAGACCATCATCGACATCCTGGCCAACCGCTCCTCGTACCAGCGGCAGGAGATCAAACAGGCCTACTACGACAAGTATGATGATGTAAGTATGTTCAGGGGGAAACCTGTAGTTTCTGCTCCCTTCTGCTCCTCACTTGTGAATTCTGCCTGTGTGTGGCAGGAGTTGGTGGAGGTGTTGAAGAAAGAGCTGTCGGGGAGTTTTGAGAAGGCCATCCTGGCCATGCTGGACCCGCCCGTCATCTACGCCGTGAAGGAGCTGAGGAAGGCCATGAAGGGAGCGGGCACGGATGAGGATGTTCTGGTGGAGATCCTCTGCACCGCCACCAACGACGTCAGTGACACATAAGAACTTTTAGAGTTAATGCATCAGCAGTCTGAGCGCCATCATGTTCAGATGTTTAAAACCATCAAATTAACTGAGAGTTACATTTTTTACATTTTCTTTTGATCACTCAAACCTTTTTTCTTTTTTTTTCTCCCACAGGACGTCGCTATGTTCAAGGAATGTTACTTTCAAGGTAAGGAAATAAACAAACAAATACGTTTTTGAACAGATCCTTTTCAAAATGAACTTAATCGAACAATAATAACAATAATAATAATAATAATAATAATAATAATAATAATAATACAGTTATAATATTAATATTATAATATTATGGGTAATACCACTGTTATTACAACTAGTATAAAAATAATAATAATAATAATACAGTTATAATATTATAATATTATGGGTAATACCACTGTTATTACAACTAGTATAATAATAATAAAAATAATAATAATAATTATACAGTTATAATATTAATATTATAATATTATGGGTAATACCACTGTTGTTACAACTAGTATAATAATAATAAAAATAATAATTATACAGTTATAATATTAATATTATAATATTATGGGTAATACCACTGTTATTACAACTAGTATAAAAATAATAATAATAATAATACAGTTATAATATTAATTCCTTTACTATGGGTAATACCATTGCTACTACAATTAGTATAATAATAATAATAATAATAATAATAATAATAATAATAATAATACAGTTATAATATTAATATTATAATATTATGGGTAATACCACTGTTATTACAACTAGTATAAAAATAATAATAATAATAATAATAATACAGTTATAATATTCCTACTTTTACTTTGAGAACTGCAACTATTATAATAATGATAATACAAATACAGGTGATGATATTTTTATATAATAATAACAATAGGAGCAGAAATGTTCAGTCAGTTCAATCTCTCACCCGTTACATAAACACCAAATGTCACTATTTCCCTTGCTGCTATTATTATAATACCTGGAGGAAGTGGCTGAAAATGACTCATTTGTTCCGACATGATGTACTACATCAACTCTGACCTTACACTCACACTTTTTTTAGTCAAAGTCCATCCTGCTGCAACTTCCTGTTCCCTATAATACCCCTGCTGAGACTGATTATATTTACTAATATTCTCTGCCTTATGACATCATCACTTCTTCACTCAAATTAATTTCTCGTCCTTTTTTTAACGCTGGAATTCCTCTGAAATTGAATGTCACCTTCCATTAATGCATTTTATCTTCTGATAGTTAACATAATTTATTCAGCAACAACAAAAAACAACAACACACAGACAGAAGGGCAACTGAACAGACGGTTACAACAGTGTTATTACAACACGTTAGTCGTAATTACAGTTCAATCAGTTATTAGTCTGATCCCATCAGTACTGGATGTCACCTTTAGTGATGCGTTGAATAGTCTGTGGAGGATTTTCATCCTATCACAGTTCCGGTCGGGGCTCCTCACTCTCACTTAGGCCTAGTTGTTGTTTTTTTTATATTATTATTTTTGTATATTCAGGCATACTATGGAAAACAAAAGTTTCTGTTGCTGTAGAAATCATCGGTTGGAACTAGTTTCTGAGTATCAGCAGGCAGATAAGTTGATCCAAATTCTAGATTGGCTCTAACTTAATTAAAAAAACACATTGCAGTTGCAATAATTGTATTTTGAAAAAGGAAGACAAGTCAGACTTCACAATGCAGAGTCATAAACTTCATAAAAAAAACATTAAAGGCCAAGAACTACACTCTTAATTTACATTAGAAAGATCATTTATTTGATAGCATACTGGAGAATCTCCTTAAATACATAGTAACAAACTACATGACGTTTCTTTCATTTGAAACCCGGCTTTATGCTGACATGTTGTCTTCATCTTCAGTGCATGAACGTGATCTTGAAGCCGACATCGAAGGAGACACTAGCGGGGACGTGAGGAACCTGCTCATGGCTCTCCTGCAGGTTGGTCTTCTCATATTTCTGCTGGAGTGAACTCACATTTGCTGCAGAACTGAAATGGAGCTCACTCTCCCTGCACCAGAGCCCGTCCTATAAACACTCACTCGTACTGGACTGTTTCCAGAAAGCCTCTCCCGAGTAACACTCAGATATATAAATATCGCTGCAGTCATAGAGAAAGACCTCGCCACTTAGCAGACGCCATCTTACTCTTCTTCTTTTAGGGGAACAGGGATGAGACCTTCGACGTGGATGAGGATCTGGCTGAACAAGATGCTACCAGCCTGTTTGAGGTACTGCTTCAGTGTTATTACACGGTAATAATCGTCTCACCGTCGGTTCAATCAATCCTGAGCTGTGTTCATATCTGTTGCAGGCTGGAGAGGATTGTTTTGGGACGGAGGAGTCCACTTTCAGCTTTATCCTGGCCTCCAGAAATTACCTGCAGCTTCAGGCCACCTTTAAGATATATGAGCAGGTGGGTTTCAGCGTTACACGCCCTCAGAGGGTTTCACATCCGTTTCTAGCTCCTTCAGCCGGCATCTGAGATAATCAGTGTTTGGATCTTATTGTATTTGAGATTAAGCGTGTTGTTGGTTCTCATCTAGGTAAAGACAGACCTATAATTTACTCTCTATTCATCCAAGGACTTCAAAACATTCTGGAAATCTTTAATTATAACTCCTTCAAACCTAAATCATAGTGTCTAATCCTGAGAGAGAGAGAGAGAGAGAGAGAGAGAGTGAGAGAGATAGAGAGAGAGAGAGACAGACAGAGATGGAGAGAGAGAGAGAGACAGACAGACAGAGATGGAGAGTGAGAGACAGACAGAGAGAGAGAGAGACAGAGAGAGAGAGACAGAGAGAGAGACAGAGAGTGAGAGAGAGAAGGACACAGAGAGACAGACAGAGATAGAGAGAGGGAGACAGAGACAGACAGACAGAGAGAGAGAGACAGAGAGAGAGGTGATCAGTAATGTGCTTAGATGTGTTTTTTATTCTGTTTATTTATCTTTACGTATATTGTATATATATTGTAGATATGTGAGATATGGCGCAATCTATAACATATTTTAAATATACAAATATAAATCATCATATTGATGTTTTGTGAGTCTGACATTGTTGCATAAGATTGAACAAATGAAAGAATGAACAAACGATCGAGTGAAGGAAGGAATGAACAAAGAAGGAATGAATGACTCAACAAAAGACAGAATAAAGCTGGAACAGTGACAGAATAAACAGACGAACGCCTGAATGAATGACTGAATGACAAAACAAACAACCTAACAAATGAATGAGTGAACAAAGAAAGGAGCTAGACGGTTAGAGACTTCATGCTCCTGTAGGAACATTCAGGTTTCCACTTGTAATGTGACTTTTTTACACTAAACAAACTAACAACATACGATTCGACAAAATACAAAATATTCTCTTCACTAATGATCCAATAAGGCACGAAAATAATTCCTTCGTTCGTTCTGACATGTTTTTCCCCTCTCTGAAGCTCTCTGGGACTGAGATCCTGGACGCCATCGAGAACGAGACCTCCGGCACCCTGAAGAAGTGCTACATCGCTCTGGGTTGGTGCTGCGACCATCGTCATTATCATTACTAAAGCTCGGTGAAGTGTTCGTCGGCCGCTGCCTGTGAAAACACGTCCCGGAGTTACTCACGTCTGAATGAGGAAGAAAGAGACGGCGGCCGTGGCCGAGCGAACAGTTTTGTTCTGAACCATCATTTTCATCCTGTCCTTTTTGTATGCTCGGACTTTTTGTTTTATTTCAAACACGCCATGTTCAGACAGACGGGCCCACAAAGTCACAAAGGTCAAAACTCACGTCACCGGGTTGAAGGAGCCTCTTCCACGTTTTACACTTATATGACTCAAGTCTGATTTCTACGGCTGTGTGAACACAAATACCTCTTTATGTGTGTGTGTGTTTTCCCAGATCTGATACGAACCTGATTTCTGTCTATGCAGCACCTAAGTTTGTTTTTTTTGGTGAAGGTCTCTCCTGTGGTTCTTCTCCTCAGTGAGAGTCGCCAAGAACCCTCAGCTCTACTTCGCCAGGCGTCTGAACGATGCCATGCAGGGAGCAGGAACTGATGAAGACACCCTGATTCGCATCATCGTGTGTCGCTCCGAGGTAATTACAATAAAACATCGACAGGTGGAGCCAAATCTTTTCACCTAAGGTGCGAGGTTATAGCGGAGGCAACCAAAGTCATTCAATAAGCCTGTCTTTCATTCCGAAAAGCAAAGCCCCTTATGAGAGAACTCGTTTCATTTAATCCAGTTTTATTTGGGTCTTGGCTTCTGGATCTTCTCTTTAATGTCCTCACCAAGGAAGGAAAAAAACTAGGATGTTTTTCTTTGCATATTTTATTTCTTCTCTCTAGAATTTTAAATTGAACATATAACTACAAGTTGTTTTGTTAAAGGATGTTTTTAGACAGTTAAAAAGAGAGACTTATCCATTATTTCATCATGAAATGTCGTATTTCATGGTAAAAAGTCAATTTAAGCATGTTTTTACAAAACTATTTAGCCCTTATTAGACTTTTTATGTTTGTATTAAGTCACATAATTCTGTTTAGTGGTCCTCACATGCTTTAATTTGCAAAAATAAACCCTAATAATTAGCAAATAGGAGCCGTGGGTGTCCCTCAGGGCTCGATCCACGGCCCCCTACTCTTAAGAATATACATGCTAACTGCTAATGAGTCTTATTATAAACAGGTTCAGTCACATTTTTCAATAAGTAATAGCGACTCAATATGAACTAGAGTGTTTTCTTAAAGTTTCACTAACAGCTGCTGTGTCGGTCGGTCAGTTTGTCGGATTTTTCGGTATTTTTAGTTTCGTAGCTTTTTGCTGCTAATTCCACAAATCACCTCCAACCAAGAAATCGGACTCTCCTTCATCATTCGGCCGCAAACCAAAATATACCCCCAGCATCACGGTGCTTGTCTTTGTGACTAAATGATCTATAATCTTAATGTCAGTAGATGCTGGAGGAAGAGTTAAGCTCTTCCTCCAGCAGAGATTTACCGCTGGAGGCATGAAAGCCTAATTTCATTTTCCACTGATGGCAAAATAAGAGTGAAGAGGTGAAGGAGGAGATTAATGGCAGCCAGTCAAACATCAGACGCTGGAGGTCGGCGTGACCAAAGCGATCGAATGTTACGTTTCTGTTTCTTCCGGCTGTTTTAATCTGGACGAAAGGAGGAGATTCTTATGATGGTGAAAAAAGAATTTGGGATTATCTCCAATAATTGTGATCAGACAATGATGCAATAATTGCGAGGATCTAATGATGAGTAAGGTCATAATGTTATGGTCGACCAGTGTGAACATCCACAAATGTAATAATTGTGAAAAAAAAGATGATAAAATGAATCTATCAGCAACAGAAATGAGATATAAATGAATTCTATATTTCTTTCCAATCATATTTCCATATAAACACGTCCCTTTTAAGAAATCGCACCACTAAATCACCAAACTTGACTTTTTCATGTTCTCCTCGTCACCAGTTTGATTTGGAGACCATCAAAGAACTCTACCTGGAGAAGTACGACGTGTCTCTGAAGGACGCCCTGAGGGACGAGTGCAGCGGCGACTTCAAGCGCCTCCTGCTGGGCATCTGCCACTGAGCGCGCTCAGTAGAGCTCAGGAGCGGACGTGAACGAGACCGCGGACTTCACTCTGAGGACGCCGCTGTTCTCGGTCTAACCAACTAATACCAGTCAATCCTCGCCATGTGACATCATAGCGGCGGCAGGAGGGCGGACGTGAAAAGTCTACCAGCTCAAATCTTCTTCTCCAAACTCTGAGTCACTGTGAATCTAGAAGGCTCTCCTTTCTTTTCTTCTTTTTCTTTCTCTTCTTCTTTTTCTTTCTCTTCTTCTTTTTCTTTCTCTTCTTTTTTAAATTCCACAGAAATGTAACCGGTTACTGGCCATTTCTTAGACAATTTGTATTAGTCCAGGTTTCACACCTGGTTTTAACCGCATTCACACCAAGGTGAGATTTTTACATTTTCAGAAGCAGCGATGGATAAAGTATCCAAGTACTTCACCTGGGTAAAAGTACTAATACTACTCTGTGGAGATAATACTCCGCTACGAGTGAAATATCTGCTCGTTACTTTCAAAGTTACTTCGATACTTGTACTTCAAGAATCCAAGTAAAACTTCTACTTGTAGAGTAGAGTACTTTTGGATTACTATTACTTCTGCATTAATGTGTACGCCTATATTACTGCTTCAGATGCTAAAGGCTGAGGTAATCTAACTACTACTACTACTTCAGTAGTTTATTTTACTAAATTATAGCCTCTCAGAACCATCTATGGCTAAAAAGTGAAATCCTTTCAAAAGATCCGCCTTCTTATATTTTCCAAGTAATCCAATTACTTTTATACTAACTGATTAAGTTTACTAAATATTTAATCTTTAGAAGTAGCTGGATTTTCCCAACCCATAAAGAATACATTTAATCTTCAGTTTATTGCAATAATATTAAAATACACTCATTTTGAGATTTTAGGTATGGAAGGGTATGAAAAATTGTAATCTGAAAAGTAACTAGTTACTACAGCGATCAGACATATGTAGTGGAGTTAAAATATAAAGTAACATACGATGGAAATATTCTAGTAAATCTTTTCATATTTGACCCTGAACAGGATAATCGGTCACAAATAATAATACTACATATTTGTGCTGGAGTGCAGTACTTGAGTAAATGTACTCAGTTACTACCCAGAACAGTCCAGGAGGCAGCTGGAGTCACAGTGATTCAGTTTAATCAGGCGGTTTTAGGTCTGACTGCATAAATGTACGACATTTCTTCATTTTAATTGTGTTTTCCTTTTTTCTAAAAATACAGAGCTTTGACCTTTGACCCTCCGTGCCTCCATACTTTGCGGCAAATACACTTCACTGCTCCGAGCATTTATGCAATGACTCCATATGCTTTGAAGAAATGTCAAAGTTGGTAATGAAGGATTATAAGTGTGTGTGTCATGAAGGCTAAGCGGTTGATTCGATGACTCTTCCTCATCGCCGACTCACAGATTATATAAATAAATATTTCATCGGTTGACTTTGGAATGAAACTATATATATATATATATATTGATTTAAACTGTGTTGTATTCTTCTCCTCGAAAAAACTTGACGAATCCAAATGACACCTCACCTTTGTTCTACACCTTTTATATTTTCTGATTAACACGATAAGAGTTTTTAATATATAGCGTTATTTAGCTTTACTGCAGCAGGCGGCTGAGATAATTACGTAGAAGCATTTGATAATCCCGCCGCTCTGATGTCTCGCCGTGTGTGTCTCCATAAGGCAGCTGTGTTTTGTTCCTATTACCACTATTCTAAGTATTTGCAACAAGCTGTGTAGAACGTTCCCTGAGACGTCACCGGTTGTATCGTGCGACTGAACTGTAGATTTATCCTCTCTGTAGCCAAAGAGTTTTAGCCTAACTGCAAATAAAGTTCCCTGCAACATCATCTCAGCCGGTTTTATTTGACCTTAAATTGTCCTTTTCTCTCTACATATATCTATATCTATGTATGACGGGAGAGAAAAAAAAAGGCGCTACAACCGCAACTTTCATTTATTTCTTTCCTGAGAGGAAACACCTCATTGAATGTTTAGCTAGGGCTAACTCAACACCTAGCATAAACTAGCATTTAAGCATATTTTTTAATGACGTGTGATAAATATATCCTATCGTCATTCATCGGAAATGTTCTTTTTACTCACGTTTCCGATCATCAGTATGTCGAGTCTTCTTTCTGGACAGTAGTGTCAGCTGATTTTAGAAAAAACTTCATATTCTATGATTCGTTTGTGATTTGTTATGATGGTAATGACCGTAGTATTTAAGAACATCCTTATTCTGTTTGAAAAAAAAAAAAAACCCACCTAATATTTATGCGAAATACATTTATTCATCTTGTTTTGAAGCAGGATAATGTAAAAATGTTTTTTAAACCACTTATATTTTTTAATTTTATAACATAGTTATAGAGCCACACTCTGGATTGGGGACGTGGTCAAAATGCTGAAATTATGGATATGAAGCACAATTAAAAAAAAAAGAGTAAAAAAAACAAAACATGACAAAGGGGATAATAAGAAAATAATTTCAGGACAAATTTTATTGCTACCCGACAAAATGTAGTAAAAGCTTGTATGTTTTTTATGCTTAATTACCTTGCAGCGATGTAATACTATACTTCTTGAGGCTGGAGCCTATAAACATGATGAATACATGACGGATCTCCACGAGTCGATTCACATGGACCAAATTTACAATAAATCAGACCGACAGTCGAGAAAATATGGACTTTGAGATAAAGCTCCACCCACTGGCGGAAATCTTCAACCAACCTTTTCCCAAAATCAATCCCGTTCTTCCTTGCACTAAGGTTTATCTGGTTATAAAATTTGGAAATGATCACATTTGAGTCTTTTCTTTTTAGTTCTGTGGCGGTATGAAAATATGGTATTTTTTTGTTTGTTTACTGTTTCAAACAGTATCCATTTTGGCTCGATTAATACAATTATAATTTCAAAGTTGAGCGTTACTTAGCCGGTCTGTTTCAGAGTATCAGACACAACACAGTTTCACACTGAGCTGTTAAAGATGTTGTCTCTTTTTTCTTCATTTCAGAAACATAATTAAAACTTAATAATGCGCAAAATCAAAATTAAACATTTTCATATAAAACAAACAGTTTAGTTTAATATGTACCTCAATGCGTAAATAAAGGATTGAATATAAGATTTTACAAGAATAATTTATTTAATATGTATAGATAATAGAAGCTCATCCTTCCGTAGAGTCCCTGAATGCAGCATGAGGTTGGTCGCGCTTTCGGTCCCCGCCTCTCTCTCTCTCTCTCTCTCTCTCTCTCTCAGACGTGACAGTCAGTTCTCATCTCTTCATTAGGTTGTTGATATTTTTGACACCAACGGGGCATTTTAAACGAAGTGGCACTTCGGGAAACATCTTCAGAAACACAGGAACCTCTCCAGCAGCAGATTCGGGGCCTGTTTGAGGTACGTTCCTCTGTGTTTGACTGTCTTTGTCTCCATTTAGCTGCTAATTACAGTCATTAGCATCCATCTTGGTAGGAGCTAATTAACCCTGAAAGGGGGAATGCTGCTCCCTTTAGCTGAATACACCTTAAATAATTAAACTTACGACTCCTTTATACCAGCAAATGTGTTTCTTTTCAAATTAAAACACTTACATCCCTGTAATGATGCGTGTATTTACCAATATGAGTAGAGATAGGACACCTGCTGACATTACATTTAGCTTTTTTTTGATGTAGGAGTGATAACGTCATATATATTTACAGGAAATTTATTGTCATAGAATAATTTCCTTTTTTTTTTTAAACATTAATCACTGCATCACTCACTCCTTGCTTGTGTTTGGATGCTGCAGCAGGCACATGTCAACCCCCCCCCACCACCCCATCATCACCATGGAAACATGGTGCACATACTTCCTGCAACAAAAAAACTAACTGTATTTTCATCTATTCCCTTTGAAATGATGCATTCAAGTGCCCTGCACCTGAATGCACCAACCCTACTTACTCTGCAGCTACTAAGCGTGGTAGGAAAATCCTTATCACAGGGTTGTAATGCATAAGTAATGCATAAGTCATGATGGTTTAATGCATCGTTAATGTCTCATGTAGTTCTGTTACTCACAATTAAGAAACTAAAGAACACTCCAAGAAGAAGAACCTGACCAAAGCTTGAATTATCCTAAAATGCAGCATAATTTAACGATTCTTTATCAGAGATGAAAAAGAACAATTCTGTTCATTGATCCAGGAAAACCTATTCTATTAGACTAAATATCTAGTATTTGGAATTATGTGTTGTTTTTGAGTTATAGGCAGAAAAAGCGTTTCCGTAATGCTAGATCCAGATATGAAGTTGATCTAGGTATAAGTTCTTACCTTTTCCTTTTTCCGATAAATGGAATCCTTCTGATTATCTCTTAATCTGATTTTCTTTTCTACAGCCTACAGCAGCGGCCTTTAAGCGCCATGCTGTGAATATAAGCTGCCCTTTCTCAAAAAGACAAATAACTATACCGCTAAAGTCCTATTGAGAAATAATTAGATTAACTAGATGTTTTTAATTATGCGTTATGCCCCTTTTTTTTTTCCAGATGTCGTTCAAAAATCCCTCATAAGTATAAGAATATCACGTAACTGTGATGTAAATAAAAACAATAATACACTTATGGAAGAGTTCTTGTAAGAAAGTAATGTAGCAGTGACTTATTATACCCCTGAAAATTGAGGGATATTATTTTATCACTGCCACCGCATCCGCCACCACCATCACCATCACCACCCCTGCTGTAGATCCGTCGTGTTAACGCAATAATTCAAAAATTATTTTATGGATCATTTTCAAATTTTATACCCATATAGAACCTAGTGCAAGGAAGAACTGAATTGATTTTGAGAGAGGTTCGTTGTATATTTCCTGCACTAGGGGGAGCTTTATTTCCAAATATTTTGAGCCATAATTTTGCAACCGTTTGTCCGATTAAGACCAAATTGGATGCATATGAATCAACCCCATATCAAATTACTCATAACTGAATCTTGTGTTCGTGACCTTATCTTAAAATTTTACCTCAAACAAAGTCAAAGTGGTGTTTTTCTTCATAATCTGTTGCAGACTTTTTTAATTAAGTGCATTGTTTAAAGTCCTATAAATTAAGGTACGCATGTCTCTATGGGCTGAAACCTCTCCGATGTTTGATTTATTTCTGCGTTAGATATTGTGAGTCATAATTATAAAGCCGCAGAATCAGGAAGTGAATCTGGGTTTTCCTCAATTATATAATATATACCCTAAAATATTCACATTCTTCAGTATAGAAAGTTGTGGAGAAGCAAATGTTTTCCTATTAATGTTTAATAACGTTTTCTCTTTCTTTCACCTGGAAGATTTTTTTTGCAGAAACTTTGGCTTTAATTACCTGGAAAAAAAGTAGAAAAGTTTCTTCTACAACATATACATCATAACTAATTTTGAATCAGATGCACAGCAGAATATTGTATATATGGAAAATAAACTGTATATGGATAGAAAAATAGAAAAATACATCCTTTCTGAAAACCTTTCCTTATTTTCACCATTAAGTGGTTTAAAAACCTGAAGCTCTGAGGCTCTGCAGCACTAATAACATAAACTACAATTATGTGATCATTCCTGATTCGTCCATGACTAATGCATGATTCATCATGTTCCTCTGAATGGGTTAACGCGCCGCATATCATGAACTCATGCGTCTCAGGATTCATAAATGATTAGATCAATATCAGATTTGTCTCCTGTTTTTCAGTACAAAGGTGAGAGTGTTGTTCACCGCGGCATTAAAGTCAAATCGATGCAGCAGGGAGAGAGTGTCAATCATTAATACCTAGTTCAGTCTGGAGCCACAAACATGATAATACCCCGGAGAACTGGACACACTTAATGAAGATTAAAACACCTAACGGATGCGGCGTTGACTTAATAGGTAGGAGGACAGTACGTGAGTACATCTTATATTTAGACTTTAATGAAATGGAGACTTTTAGTACATATACATGGAGTTCACATGCTTTCACGCGTGAATAGAGTTTGTGTTTCCAACTCATACACAAATTCAGGCTAATGGGTCCATCCTACTTAAAGGAACGGTGTGTTAGCTCCTCCATGAGTTCAGCTGGGACATGTGTTTGGATGTCCAGGTTGTTACGTTCAACGTAAACTCACTAAATAATCTAGACGGGAAACTGTCATGGTTGTGGTTTTAGTTGGTGTTTTATTTTGAAGGTTCGCGGTTTTTTGTTCTTTCTTATCGTTTTCTGTTTTAGTTTTAGTGTGTTCCCAATTGTTTTTGTGACACTTTGTAATTGAGGCTAAGTGCAAACGTACACAGGGGTTTTTAAAAACTGAGGGTTTTTCTCCTTTTGTTTATCAAACTAAACGAGACATCCAACCACGAGACTCTAAGAGTCTCCATTTGACCCGTGATTAGCCCCTGATTAGCCCCTGATTAGCCCCTGATTAGCCCCTGATTAATCAGTCCAGAACTATGACATCATGTCTGGGAGTCAGTTTCAGTTGAACAACAGCTTCGGTTTTGGTCTTTACAAGGCAGCTTTTTGAACATATTTTACCCTGTAGGAATAATTTTGCATGTGTTTGGGATGTCTTTTTAAATCCATTGATCTATTTTCTTCCACTTCTCAGGAGTTGGGTGTCAACAGCAGCAGGCCAAGCACGTTTTTTTTTAAAATCCACCCCACCAGCAGCGCCAATTTTTCCCAAAACTGCTTGTTTAGCTCATATTCCATCTTCACATTTCTCAGGAACAAGACTTAAATTCTTTGTATTGAGGCAGCAACTCATCCCAACATAGAGGGAGTGATCCACCATTATGCAATAGAGACTTCAAACTACAAATCCCTCCATGCCCCTGCCCCACAGTACCTAACGGACCTTCTCCAAACCTATACTCCATCCTGGAATCTGCGGTCCTCAGACTTGGATCTTCTCTCCACCCCCTATATTAAACTGCAAACCTTTGGAGACAGACCCTTCGGTGTCTCAGCCCCCACCCTCTTAACTCTCTCCCCCCTGAAATCTGCTACATTAAACACCAACTATTCACCACGACCTTTAACCTCAGCTAATTCTGTGAACCCTCCGGTCCACTGCCTTTATTTTCAGCTCTTGTCTTCATGTTGTTATTATTCCTCTTTGTGCCAAACCATGTAAAGCTCTTCTTCTTATTATTATTATGTTATCAGTGTTGAATCTTTGATTGACATCGTTGAGGAAACCTTGTCTCCCGTCGTCTCTCAGGTTTGAAGAGATGTCCTCCGTGTGGCAGCAGGAGCCGTCGGCCGGTTACTCCCCCTGCGTAGAGATCGACTCCAGCTCCGTGAGGTGCAAAGACAGACTGGTGTCTCCGGCCTGGCTGAAGCAGGAACAAGACGAACTCTGCATCATCAAGTGGGAGAACTTCCAGACGGGAGCGTCATCTGATGCCGTCCAGGACAACACGCCCAGCAGTGCCATGTCAGGTCGGCGTCTGCTTAGAATTCCTCTACGGTTAGATTCTCATTACGCGGAGCAAAGAAAGGATTGAAACAAGGCAGCAGGTGTCGAAGTGTTTATTCTGTTAATAGTGGATTGTACACAGTCGGCGGCCCCAGGGCTTCATGAGGAGGTTCAGAAATAACTTAATTTGTGGTTTATTGATTCAGTAATGGACGTTTTGCTTGGATCAGCAGCTGCCAACTTAAGAACATGGGAAAGAGTTTCAGCTTTATTTGAATTATAACGAAAGCAGCCGCTTTCTATTTTAGCTCATAATTCATTTGTATCGCCTCCCTTCGGCACCCGATGCCAGACGTTGTTACCTTTCGCACACGTCTGTCAAAATTAGAATGATTTATTGGCTTGCAGTTCTTTTTTTTATGCCCTGCCTTCAGCAGATTCCGACGCTTGCGAGTTAAAAGCCGCGGCAGCAGCAGAAAAGTTACGCAAACAAACACGACGCAATCATTTGAAAGTTTGCCTCGCCCTCCTGCAGCTGCCTCACATGCCGAGAGCCTGCCCCCGAGGGTGCTGCTGACCATCACCAAGCTCCAGTGCATGCTGGAGAGCAAACAGGAGCGCATCGCTGCGCTGGAGAGGCAGGTGGACGACCTGATGCAGGACCGCAAGTTCCTGCGGAGCCAGATCGAAAACCTCACGAGTATCCGCTCTGTGCCGACGTTTGCGTCGCCCAGTCCACTGCCTGAAGGTGAATGTGTTTTTGAAAATAAACAAAACTTTATTGCTCTTTACACCAAAGTACAAAACCAAAGAAAGAGACGATGAGCAGACACATAAATACATAAATGAACATGACAGGCCAGGGGGTTACCTCGTAGAAATCAGATTATAAATACTAAATACATGTAAAAACAAACACACAGCAAAACAATAAACTGTCATAAAAAATGTCATAAAAGAAATCAAGGAATGAAAAGAAAAGTAAATTTAAAATAAATGAAATAGAGAGAGAAAGTTAACTCACTTAAGGGACACTAAAGAGAATCCTGGTCAGACTCTCCTCAGACTACAAAGATTGAGACTGAGACATATATTTATGGTTTTTATGGCTTTTGTTGGATCAGGCGGTATTTAGAGGTTCTAAATATATACCGGTTGAAGTCTTGAGTAAAGGCACAAAAGAAAGGTCCACGATTGGAGGATTTGCACTTGTGAACGTCATGCTTGGATGTTCTTACTCATACCGCCGTGTGTCGTTTCTGAACAGCTCTGAAATCCAGCAAAGTGCCGCACTCAGAAAACAAATCTCGAAAGCGAGAGCGAGCCTCTTGTAGTTCCTCCGACGGCGGCGACCGCGGCCCTGGAGAGTCGGACTCGTCGGAGGTCTCGGCCGCTTCCAGCGAACACAGACGGAAGAAACACCACAGGGAGAAGAGAAGATCGAAGAAAGGGAAGGACTACAGCAGGAAGAGAGGTGCTAACCGTCTCTCCGTCTGCTAAATGTGGAACATTGGTGACACTTAGCAATACAAGCCTTCAAATCCAAGGTCGTTATTAAGGAATGAAGGACAGATTAATTACTTCAGGTTTTAGTTCCTGAGATATCAAGGTAGCTAGTAGATATAAAGATAGATACTTTATAGTTATTGTGTATCGATACACAACAGCACTGACTCACATAACACCACTTCCATCACTCCCAGTGTCTGTTAGCTAGTATGTGACTGAACATTTGTTTTTTCAGCACACCTTAACCTCGTTCAGGACTGTTACAGCATTTCTACAAGAACACGCTCCTTACTTTTTAACTTACTTTATACCAAGGTACATATCATTAATTAAACGCTTTGTCATTAATGCCCCCAGCTACCGGCGTCCAGTATGTCATCCACCGCTACAAACAAGTGCTGTCGGCCTTCATCAAGAAGAAGAGCATGAGTGAAGCCTTCCGCCATCTTGGAATCGACCGGAACACCATCGCCAACACAGCCTCCATCGCCGAGCTCCACCTGGCGGGCAAAGACATGGTCCCGTTGGTGGGCATGTTTCGCCAAGGAGAGGAGACTCTGGTCAACTACGCCCAAAGGTGCACCTTGGTTATTGACAGCGACTCGGACTTGTCCAGGAAAATAGACCAGATGAAGGCGAACGGCGAGCTGCTGCCCATCTCAGGGAAAAGACCACGGGGGTTGCATTCTCACCTGCAGCAGCTTGCGGGCGCTGCGGAGAGCATTTTAATAGGTTGAGGATAATCTATTTTTCTTTTTGCATGCGGAAGGGGTGAAATGTTATGCCTTCAAAAAATGATGTTCTGCTGTTATCACCCCCAAAACGAACTGCTGGAAGAAATGTTTAATGTAGCATTTTTAGATTTCTCAAAGGGGATTTAAGTCTCAAGGAGAACTACATTTATTTTCACTATCTACATTTACTTGTATAGGATGTATATTTTGTACTTTATAGACATAAAAAGTGTTCACAGCTGTTTTCCTTTGTGGAAATACTTGATTTTATTTCCTTCTTTAGGAGCAGAATTATGTGTAGTGGTAGAATCGGCCACTAGATGGCAGTGCTCACCCACTAGATTCATCTCCTGTGTGTCAGGCTCCAAAATGGTGGATTTCCATTTTCCAGTACCTAGATTATAGGCTGTGCATATCATTTTGTTGATAGTACACTGTGATAATTTATGCGGAAGCCGAACCGATACATTTCAAAACTGCATTTGATGCAAAGACTGTCAGTATTTCTGAACTGCCAACAAAATGAAAACATGGTTCATACATTGATCTCATGGGGTTATGCTGCTTTAGTTTTTTTGCTGGAATGTTTTTTGGGTGACAGCCTCACACCAAACTACAAACGCTCTTGACATCTGATGGAGCTATTGAACCTTATTTCCTTTCAGTCAAGGAGCCCTAACCACGTGATCACAGGAGGGTAAAAGAGGAAAGAAATCACATCGACTACGACTAATCTGCTCCGTTGTCTGTAAATGATGTAAAAGCTCTCCATCGTTTGACCGGAGGAATGGGCACCAGCACCGCGGACAGATGGAAACGCTTGCTAAAACATCCCCGGGCAATAGAAAGTGTCAGCGTCAAGTGTTGCCATCGCTTTCCTGCTGTTTGCTTTTCACATGAAGTGACAAATTACTTGTGCAAAGCCATTACACGGGTTCCACCCGCGCGGTTTGTCGTCACATAGGACTCTGTCACTGCCACGCTAACACCCCAATCCCTCCGTCCCCTCCCCCTCGCCTCCGCCGTTTCTATTATGAACTCATTCAGTCATCTCTTATTATTGCTTTGTCCATCTCATGCTTGTCCTCCGTCTCTCCCTCATTGTTTCACCCCGTCGAAAAATGCTGGTGACGTCTTTTTGGTATAGAGCCTTTTTCTGCAAGCAAAGGCAGCCAGGAGTGACCTAAACTTCCTCTCAGCCTGTTTCCAGCCGGAGGGGACAGGAGCGTGTTGGTCCGCACAGCAGAGGGTGTATCTCATCTTCTCCCATCTCCTGAGGCATGCAAATGTCACCTCAGGAGACGGGGCTGACATTTAACCCCAGCTCTCCTCCTCTCCAGCACAGGACCTGAGAGCAGCTTCTTGCAAATCACGGAATGAAATGGACTCTTAGGTCGAAAGCACAGGATGTTCTCCTGTGCATGACTCTTTCATTTTTGCACACGGCCCCTATTGGTCAACACTTCCCCGAAAAAGCATCAGAATGCAGCCTCCACCTGCGAGTACTCCAGAGTGGCAGCTGTGAGATGGTGCTAATGACTCTGGGTGATGGAGCTAAGAGCGGAAGACGGAGATAGGATGTGGGCCTAATGGAGCCTGAAGCATTTTCTCCTCCTCCCCCGGCCTTTTGACTCACTGGTGTGGGGCCAGCTGGGACTCCATTTTTTTTTGTCTTTCCCAGCTGTGGATGCCATGTCCTTGCAGGGGGCTCCAAGTGCCTGATGGGTGCCAAATCAACCCCCTACTCCCTGACCGGTTCTGATCCTGACCTTGACGGCAAGAGCATCTGGACATTCTCCCACAGAGTAGGGTGTAATAACCGGCAATCACCCTTTAAATGGTGCCAGTGAACTGGTTTGAACTGGGGGGATCAGATGTGTTGGGATAATGTTCTGTTGTTATACTGGCAAAGTGGGTCGGACCTGCTGAGTAATAATTGCTCCAGACGTGTTATATGAAAGATTACAGGGCTTGTAATGGATTTCAGACTTCAGCAATTGATTTATTCTCTCTTCTCGGAAAAGTTGTTCTTGGCTTGAGAAATCAGACGAAAATGTCA
Source organism: Lophius piscatorius (assembly GCA_009660295.1). Taxonomy (NCBI): domain Eukaryota; kingdom Metazoa; phylum Chordata; class Actinopteri; order Lophiiformes; family Lophiidae; genus Lophius; species Lophius piscatorius. The sequence goes on from VRLP01000195.1 coordinate 271,993, forward strand.
CTTTATCACAATGAATACGTTCTTTGCAAGTTCTGAGTTCTGTGTCCGCGGGTTATTGCTCACAAACGGATCTTCATTGTTGTGTCACGGCATTCTGGTATTTGGTCGGTTCTGCTACAAATAAAGATTTTTTGTTTGTTTGTTTTGTGTGTGGCAGGATATTAAGTTTTGTGAAAAAAACCCAAAACACGGTTTAAATATGTTTCCATTCATGATTACCAGAAAATATAAGTTTGCTTTGAGGGCAAATTAAATATTAATTTATTTTGCTCTTATTTTGAAGATATTTGGGGAATTTTAAGTAAAAAACAAAAGTAAACGGCAGTTTTTACCAGGTGCTGTAATGTGAGGTAGACAATAAGAGTTTAAGAACAAGTATTTCATCAATCAGACTCTTGATTATAGTGATGATTGAAGCTCTTCTGTCCTGGTCTATCCCCCATTGCAGTCACGGTAGTGGCGGTGGTGGCTGATGACTCTGCTGAGGCAGTCAAAATGCAGCTTGGGACTCGGTGAATACTGGGGGGTGAAGGGGAGTTTGAGGGATGTGTAGAATTGCAGCATGAATGAGGGAATCAGGTCGACTCGTGAAAAAGAACAACGAAGGCTTTAAACTCTTCAGACAGAAACGGAGTAAGTATATCCAATGACCAATCTTTTGAGCGTAGGGACTAGTTACTTATCTATTTTCTTAAAGCTAGCTGTTAGCTTAGAGTAAAGGCTTTTAGTTGTTTCCCCCGGTGCCTTGACATCTTGTGCTAAGCTAAGCTAATTAGCTGCTGGCTCAAGGTTCATATTTTCCACACATGGAAATGTCATTAATTTAAAATCAGGACATTTTTTTAATAATAAGCATATTTCCAGAAAATGTGTGTTGAACTGCGTGATTAAATTGTTACCATCTTTGGAATGATCCAACCCAATCAGTCAATAATTAAGATAATTCCTTGTTTACGGAACAAATGGAACACAGAATGACTTTAAATATTAGCAGCTTCGCCTTCAAAGATCAAAGTTACCGTTTGTGACCAAATAGCTTCATATCGTTGGTATGTGCGTGTGTTTCAGCTGTACTAGTGACGGGATCGAGTCCAAAGTTGGAGTCCCCTGAGTGAAAACTGGGACCAGGAGGACTTTAGATCTCATGAGTCTTCATCCTGGAATCTGAAAATAACCTGCTTCCTGCTGCCAAACTGGGTCAGGACACCCATGTGAGGTGAATTTAATGCAAAAGCATTAAATTGAGGTAGTGCATTATGGGTATGTCGCCTGTGTCTGCTAGTGGATGCTTGTTATTGTCCTCTGCAGTGGCATCATCATCATCATCATCATGGGGGTCGGCTCATAATAGCTTCCTCTGCACATGTGGGTTCACTATTTTTCATTTATCTTTCACGTCGTCCATTTAGCTACAGCATGACTCCGCCGGGTGACGGCAGGGTCGCCCGGACGCCACGCTCTCGTGTGCGAGGCGATGCAGAGTTTGTTCTCTGCTGCAGCTGATTGGATCAGGTCCGTTGGGTTAGCAGCAGTAAGCGTCCGCCCCGACGTCGGCTGAGTCTTGAGATGTGCTCAACAAGCAGGAGACACGGATCGGAAGACATTGACACAAGCTGATTAAAACCTTCACAGGCCGTGTTCGCCATGCCTGATTTCCTCCCGCCGCTCTCCTAAACCCTTCTAGCTGTCCGCGCCGACAAATAAATTACGCCAATGATATAATAGTCATTAATTTGAGTCGCTCCTGGCAATTATCAAAAAAAAAAAAGGAAGGGAAAGAAAAGATGCTAATCTGAAACCACAGAACCGCTCCACAGTGACATCCTTTCTGCCGACGCCGCTCCATCAACAAGTCTTGAGGTATCGCTGGAGCGTTTTCCATCTGGCCACCGCTGATAAGAACTTACTGGAGGCTGCTGGGTAATCGTGTCACAAGCTCAGGAGCAGGAGGGTTTCGGTGGGGGGATGATGGGGTGCAGCAAACAGGAGCCTATAAACCAATCCTCATTTACTCCGGAGCATATTCAGGCAGGGACAGCCCCCTCAGACCGACCTACGGGGGTCTGAGCTGATACTGTCATGTTTTGCAAGGAGCGCGATTTTGTACCCGGGGAAACAAGATGGCCGCGTTCGGCCGCAACATACGAGGTACATCCATGTAGCAGCTGAAGAAAACAGCGTGACCTCTATTTTCGGGGTCAGAGGCACCGACTGTGTTTCAGCTTGTACCTCCCTCATGTCCCCTGACGGACAGAGGTGCATCATGGGAAAGGAAAAACCAGGAGCATTCTGTTGTTTCTAACAAGATGCAAAAAATCTGGCATTTGTTTGTCAAATAATGTTAATTTCAAGATATTGTCTTTGTAAACTGTAACAGCTTGAAATTACATCCGGGGTTTTTTTCAGGGTTATTTCACGTCATTTATTTACATATACATATTTTTAAAGTCAAATTTCTGGCACCTTTTACCGTAAATAATACAGATTTTTCCTTAACCTGTACATCTCTCTATGAGTAGAGAGTATTTTTATCTCCTACCCTACAAACAAATGGCAACTGTAAAAGACCGTAAAATCAAAAACAGTATATTTCTGTACTTTAAATTTCCGCTAATCTAGAAACAGTAAATAACTTGAACGTTTTTATGGTCAGAATACGTAGAAAACACAGAATCTTACTGTGAAAACACAATCTATTAGTGAAAATAACATTATTATTAAGTATTATTTTGTCTAAATTGTACATCTGCTGGTATGTACGATTAGATTTACATAAAAAAAAAACACTTTTAACCATTTTAAAAGAGCAAACCATTGTTTCTACAGTATAAGAGATGTGAAAAATATTCATATTTGCAAAATAATGTTGATTTTGAGATGAAAGAAGACGTATGATTATGTGAATCATGACGTTTCATGGACTGACCTGTTAAACCTCAAAACAGTTTTTAAGCATTATATCTGCTTTTTTATGGCAATTAACCCTAATGTCTTAGTCAACATATCTTTTATCGCATAATTACAGACATGTACAGATTTAAAAAACAATACAGATTTTTCTTCACAGTCTGCATCTTGTCTGTGGGCGGCGAGTATTTTTTTCTCTCCTCCCCAGAAACAGGCAAATCGTGGATTGACGTGACGGCGACGTCCTCGAATGCATCACTCGGAGGACGATGGTTCGTGACGTAGACGAATACGCAAGATGACAGCTTGAAGAAACCCCACCCTCACACCCTGTCCGGTCTAGAGATCCGGAACAAAACAGGCATCTTTGGATCCAAAAGGAGAAAAAAACCTTTTGAAGGGGACCGGATGAAGCCAAGCGTCACGACGTGTCTCTGAATCTTTGCTGCCGGAGACGGTAGAATTGGTCAGAGAGCCCGAAACAGCCGAGCGTTTACGAGGTGGTGATGTGTCTCAGCATGAGACGGCTTCTTCAGGAGGAATGACCCGAGCAGGTCCAATCATAAAGAGGAAGACAAACGAGAGAGAGAGAGAGAGAGAGAAATGGCCACCGGCTATTAACTGCCCATCAGAGTTGTCATATTATCTGGGAACACAGATGGATGGAGCTCCTGCTGTTGGGAGAAAGTCTCGCCTGTCCGCCTTGATAATAGTCGTGTACCGGCCGTTAGAAGTCGCAGCCTGCTGACAAAGATATGCTTTGGAAAATTATAGCGATTACGTGTCACGCGCTGTCCGAACAAAACGATGTGATGGCGTCCTCTTATCAGGTTGGACTTTTGTTTTTTCTTTTCCTTTTTAGGGAGGGAGGGAGACTTTTGGCGAAGGAGAGGCCGGGCCTTTCTGTGTATTCTCCTCTGCCTGACCTCTATTATCATAACAGATGTTAATTACACAGCGGTGGGTTTCCCAATTAATCCGTTCGGTGGAATTTTCTCCCGTTGCAACTCCCCTCCCCGTTCACACACTCACAGGAGATGTGTGAGACATTTGTTTTAGCAGAACTTCTTTATGCAGTCATGCGGTTGTCATGTGATTTGGGTGCCGGGTCTATTTGTTTCTGGCAGCACCAACCGAACATGGAAAACTATGTCTGCGACGGAACATAGATTATTTTTAGGAAGTGGACTTCTTTCCACAGGAGGAGTCCTGCAGCACAAATAACTGAGATGTGAACACTGGATCTGATAAAAGGGTGATAAGCAGGTGGTTTTAATGTTATGGCTGATCATTGATCATCATCAAGCATGATGTGTCTTCATCAATAAGAGTATTGGACATGTAGAACTAGAAGGAGCCTGAACAAAAGCTGCTCTAAGTCGTCCTTTAAGAATGAGACGGCCTGTTCCAACCATGACATCGCAAACGTTCGTTTTCGCCCGTCACTCGGTGTGACGGCGGTCTCGGCTCCACGCACACTTTGGAAACTGTTTCCTGCCTCTAACTTAAACCCCTGAAAACTTAGTTTTGTTTGGCTGCTGCTGCCCCAAATACATCAAACTATCTTTAGGTCTTCCAGGGATATAAAGATGAAAACAAGCAGGCTCATTAAATCTGGGCAGATTAAACGTGAAGAGCGGCGGCGGGCATTCACATCAGGAAGTGATGGGCGTCGTGTCTGCTGGGGGAGGAACCATCTGTTTCCACGGTGACTCATGGTCGGGACTCGGCGTCAAATCACAAACCCAGCTGATTGCACTTATGTGGGAGGGGGCGACAATGGTCAAAAGCAGTTTGCTGTTCATGGTGTTTTTTATTTGTTTAGTGCTTTTAGACATTTTGGGTCAACAGCGGTGAGCCATAACAATAGGACCACCTGCCTAATATTGAGTGTGTCCTACTTTTTGCTCCCAAAATAGCTCTAGTCTGATCAGACACTTTTTCTATTATGACAATGACCTATGACCCTGTCTCCAGTTCACCAGTTGTCAACACCCAACAACACCGGCATTTTTGGGAGACGCTCTGATCCAATCGTCTAGCCATCTATTATCCCTACACGCCTGTTTTTCTTTAACTTCAAGGAGGAAACGTTCCGTTCCTGCCTCATAAATGTCTCACCTACTGACAATGACAATGAGGTCATTGTATATCCATCTAACTTTGTAGAATATCTCAAGCGACTGATGATGGACATTTGTGGTTCCCAGATGATGAATCTGAATGATTTTCCTATCAGTAAGCCATAACATTATAACCACTTACAGGTGAACTCAGAATCATACTAATTATCTAGGATTATTTACTCCTTTTTTCTCGACAGGCTCATAATCTGGCTTCTCCATTTTTTTTTTTGCAGTTTGTTTTAATGTGCACAATGCACAACACTGGGTTTATGCCACAGGGGTTGTAGTATATGTGGATAGCTCCCCCGAGTGGATATCTATGGTCATTTCAAGCCAAAATCCCTCCCTGGGGTCAAAATCCCTTTTTTTTTTTTTAGAGTTTTTTTTTTTTTTTTTCTCCAACTGTGCCAGATAGAAAGTCTTCGTGGTCCTATTCCCCCCCAAACAATGTGCAGAATAACATCAACTTTCTGGTTTTTCTAACAAATTTGTTGCAGTAGTTATCAAAGAGTGTCTGAACAAATTCAATGATTGTTTTGTTCCATGTTGTTAGAGTAATAAAATGACATCAGAGCCTTTTTTTTATCTAAAGAAATAACAGTTGAGGGTAGAAATATCAGTATGACATATACAGATACAGTGTTAAAAATGATCTATACTGGTTTAACCTGTCCATAAAAAACAAGGTCATGCAAATACACCTGATTGTTGTAGAGTTATTTGAAGTCTATCTTGGGTATGAAATACAGGCGAGGCTTAATGTATCAATAAAAAATGAGCAGAACAGGTTAATGTTGTTGGAATTCGATTCAAGATTTTCACGTAACTCACATCTACTTTCAAAGAAATGCATAAACCGTGTACCAGAAAAAGACTGATTGGCTGTTGCCTGTTTACCTGTTTTTTTCTGCCCTTTGTACGTGAAGGGGAAATTGTCACATTGCACTTTCTCCTGTATTGTAATGATATAGAAGAATCTAAGGATTCCAGAAGTCTCGTGAAAAGGAAGTAATGGAGCAACGACGTCCAGTCGACCGCAGAAACAAAAAAGGTTGACCAAATAGAAAACAGAGCCTCGTGAATGCGTTTGGCGGCACCAATGATATCCTAATGATCTTTCTATCAACTGCACAATCCCAATACTCATTTAAGTGTCTCCTGATATGCTCCATCCCACAGCTGGGGAAGTCACGGCCCGCTGGTTTGACACAATGGCAGCCAGTCTTTGACGGCGGGCTCGGGCCCCCCCAGGCATTCACACCATGTATCTACGGACACAATAGCCTCATCAGGAGCCTCAATCAACCAACCTTCACAGAAGAGCCAGCCAGCCGGCCACTCATCTGCATCACAGAGGGATAAACAATCAGAGCCTGCCTCCTTAAATCTCCTCCAAGTGATGCCTGGCTCCGTTTGATTGTAGAGGACACCGCACCATTAGTCCACTCAACACTCTGCAGTTTGACCATGTGATTAATAAAGGGGGCAGAAAGGACAAAAGAATACTGTTGTTCTGTTTGTTTTTGAAATATCGGAGGAGGAGTCCTGAGAAGAAGTGGTCTAGGAAAAGAGGGTTGATGAATAACTTTCACCTCGTGTACATGGACCTACTTCTTCCTGTTTTATAGACTAAACTGTGTCCCTAATACGAAACAAAAACTAACATACAACAAAGACAACGTGAGGAAACGCAAAAGACAAGCTTTAGATGATCATTTCCTGTAATGACAAAAGCTTTATCCAATACCAACCTTCGTTGTTCCATCTTCAGCAGCTGCTACTGCAACCAAACCCTTCCGGTGCCGGGAGATCGGGCTTTCATAATCCTGTCATCCTTTTGTGAATTCTGTGTTTGGTTTTCAGTTCAACTTTTGACTCAATCCACACAAGCCCCGTAGATACTTTCAAACTAGGCCTCTGCTGTAGTCCCTGACAGGAAGGGTACATCCCATAATAGTCCTCAATCCCCTGCCTTATACCAGCGAGACTAAACTCTGACAAACTGTAGTTATGTCAGAAAAAAACACGTTTTCATTAAAAAGCTCCCCCTAGAGAGTAAAATATGAACTATTAGAGTAAAACATGAGATGTACAAAATAAATCACCTTGAGACGATTCAGATTCACCAAATATGAACTAAATCGAATGAAGGGTTAAGAAGTTAAAATATTAGCTATAAGAGTAAAATGCGATAAATTGAGATAAAGCTCCCCCTTGTGGCGGACATACAGAACTGATCCATGAAACAGTTTTTGAGTCATCACATTAACACAAACAATCCCCGGCGGCGGGTGCGAACAGATCAGCTTTTTCGAATTCCATGATAACCCAGACTTTGCCGGGATATGATAATCCCGTTCTTCTGGGTTTGTAATGGTTTTTGCTCGACTACTCTCCATTTTTCCACCACTTTTCCCAGTATCTTTTGAAAATGAGAGACATAAACTACTTCAGTGAGGCGAGAGAAGCCAGCAGCTCTCTTCGTTGGCTCTGCAGACATTGCTTTGCTCTCGGAGGAGGATTTGGCGTCTCACCGTTGTTCCAAGTCTCATATTGTAGGCGTGACTCTCTGTGGATCTGCTCCGTAGCGCTGGAGGTCGGTCTGCTGGATGTTTTGCCTTTCTGTCATCTCTAAATGACAGACTGCAGGAGGTGATAAGGAAAGTGAAACAGATCCAACCTCAGTGAAGTCATTCAGGCTTGAATCCACCTTGTTCTGGCCGTTCGGGACCGAGTCCGGTCCGCTTGGTGAGGCGTGGACATCAGAAGGGATACAAGGCTGAAATTGATTCTCTCGCAATGACTCCTGTAATCGATACTCTTATCAATCAATCAGTCAATCAACCCTGATGAACTGCTGCCTGTCCTTCAAACCGGTGTCACTGCGCAGCTAAACTGCAGTTTGAGGTTGTGTAAATACTGAGAGTCGACCTGCTTTGGCCCGTGGGCCTGCAGGAAGCTGCAAACACTTCATGTTTTGGAGGAGTGGGATTGTGAAGCGAGTCAGTTTGAGATTGTTTTGCGAAGGTATTGATTTAAACGTCCTACCGCTCAGCCGTGCGTGAGAGTTACACAACACGAATTTCATCTGGCGTCCATGTAGAACATTTATTACATCTGCTAACGGAGGTGGTTATGTGTTCGCGTATAACTGTCTGATTATGAAAAAAGTGTTTTTTATGAGATTCGATTGTGAGATCTGGATTCCAATGTAGTTTCAAAATGTATTTTCAGTCCCCTTCAGATTGTGAAATATGGTATATTCACATTTTTGTGAATTTATCAATAAACAATAAACTACAGGTGTCCAAGAAAATAAATCAAGCATTTATAATTGGCAGATATTTATTATTTTTTACTATTTAACGTGCAATTTTAATAAATATATAACTAAAAAATGAAACTTCAGAACTTCAAAAAGGCTTAATAAAACGTAACTTTACCCATTTATGGAGAAAAATATAGTTTGAGTTTATAGCAGATTGCAGATTTACTCGTTCTAACAGTGCAGTCAGAGTTCGGTGAGCGAGGTAGAGGAGACGATGCCGAAGGACCTGCTTGTCATTCCTGCGCCACTTTATTTCAACAACTTAATTGTTCTCAACCCCTAAAGCTGCTCGGAATCCTAAACCATTTCGAACAGCAGACGCCTGCAGACTCCATCTGAAAAACAAGCTTCTTTAATTTCAGGTAAGACATCGTTCATAATGTCAATTTTGCATTTCTTCCTCCGGGTTGGTTTTCGTGTTTAGTATTGTGCAGATTTGGCTTTTATTAATTGCTGACTGATAGAAAAACAGACGAGAGTCAGCTTTGTGCTCCAAGTTAGAGTTCATAAGCATGTTTGTGTGTGTTTGTCATTTTTCTTTCTTTGTTTTGGGTTTAACTAATATCGATTTCAATGAATGCTTAATGAAAATTATAGCTTCTCAGAAGGTCATCGGTTCGATCCCCGGTCCCTGCAGTGTCCATATTAAAAACTCCCTCTGCAACTTAATGAACCCAAATTTGCTCTTGATCGTTTTTCCGTTTAAGTTGTTCCAATCCACCGTATGAATGTTAGTGTGAATGGATGAATAAAGCACTCTCAGCGATGGAGCAGACTAGAAAGGTGCTACAGTCTATTCACCGCTTATTACTATGTTATATGCAACTTCAATTTTATGATCCTGTCCAAACCTGTCCTAACTGCGATGACAGATATAACAACATTGACAAAAACCCACACGAGGAGGATGTACTCTTCCATAAAGTGGGTGAGGAGGATTATTTAATCATGCTGCAATCTGATATGTGTCATAAAATGAGATTTCTCATGGGGACGTGTCAATCAGAGCAGATGATTCTTCACGGTGTTGAGACCAGCGGCTGATCAGCTACAGAGAAGCTGGGAATGCAGCAGAGCTGTATGTAGGTTACCTGTCAGGAAATTAAGCCTATTAACTGCTTACGTCACACGTCACACTTTTGGATTGAGCGTAGCGCGTGGGTTTAATATTTCATGCAGCAGGCTAAGAAAGGCAGGTTTCTGTAAAGATGGTGCGACGCCCAGGACGCTCTCACGCAACCATGATGGTGTCTTTTTGACAGTGTTTGGATATAAGGATGGAAAAATGTTGATAGTTAATAAATGATGAAGGATATTTACATTTTGACATAAAAATACCAAACGTGATTTCGTCATGCAATTCATGAAAACACATGATATTCCGTGGAAATTGGCGTTTCCAATTTTATGACAGCATGACGACAGGAATGACTATAACTGGAGTCACATCTCAGCTCCAAGATGGCGGCCTCCCAGAGTTATGCAGTCTACCGGACTCAGGAGGCATTTCCTCTGGAGGACATACAGAGGACACGCCTGAAGAGGGACATACCTCAACATCGCTAGCCAATAAGATTCTTTAGCTCCTGGTCTTCTCCGGGTATAGGTAAGTATGGACATTTTGGTAATTCATCTAATGCTAAGCTAGGTGTTTGGTGAGCGGGTTTAGCAGCTCATTTCAGTGACAGTTATTGTAGAACAGTTTGACCCAAGTGTCAAGGAGGGCGATAGGAAGACAGATTCCAAAGTCTTCTCCAAAGATGATTTTTATTCTTTTACAGTGCTCCATCAGACTCACAACTTTTGGACTTGGACCTGGATTTCGTAAGACACGTTTTCACATCAGCACATCTTCACTGCTATTCTAAGAATATCTCCTTATCAAATCCAAAATCTGAATATTGACAATCATGAGCTAATATTACTGATATTTTCCATCGCTTGAATTTTCCTCTTTTGTTCTGGAGGCTGGGTCAGGGAGGGGTGAGCAGTCTGCACCAAGACCTGGACCTCCGCCCACTCTAATCATGCAGCCATTATTGCCTCCACCTTTGGTCATGGTTCTGCTTTCAGCAGACATTTGTAAAGCAGCGAAGCAGGAAATGAGGTTGGTTAGCCGCGGTCTTAAAAACCTGGCGGATGTGCTCCAGGGAGCCATATTTACGTCGACACGTTGATCATGCGGGGTTCCTCCCAGACAGAGGGAGGGACCGAGCTCGGAGCCACGGGGCATTCATAATGGACAGAGACATCATCGGCCTCCAGATTTATTATTGGCCACAGAACCCCACAGTCCCCAACGCCGACAGATTGATGAGATTTTATCACGGAGTCAAAGCTCTGGCCCCAGAATAGTTCCACTATTGGAAATTAAAAATTACATATTTTTCCACAGAGAGATTTTTGGGTTGAGTATGTTCTGATTCTGCTCCTTATTTTTAATAACCCTCTCTTTTTTTTTGATTTCCTTTCTTCACGTAACTTGACCTGTTCTTATGACTTCAGTTATATCCCAGTGTTTTTGCTGTAATTATATATATATGAGAAACAGCTGACTAGAACTATGCTGTCATCCCCGCAATCCAAGGTAGATCCCAGAAAAGCCCCCAATCCCCTGCGTCCTACATACAACCCCCTTGATTGAACTCGTTATGGCCACGGTATTTTTAGTAATACTCCCTGATGTGAGTAAAAGATGATGTAAGCAAAATACTTCATTCATCCGCGCCAAATTTGGACGAAAATTGGATCAACGCTTGAGAAATTATGGCCCAAAAACTTTTGGAGATAAAGTTCCCCCTAGTGTCAGAATTATTCAACCGATCTTTCCCAAAATCATTCTGTATTTTCACCTCACTGAGGTCTATGATGGTGTAAAATTGAAGCGGCGATGACTGTTCCATAATTAGTTAGTTGGAAGCTGAATTTGATGCAAAACGTCTCTCTTATGTATCTTTGCACGGTTCCTTAAAATACATTTACAAAACTAAACTAAACGTCAATACCTGTCTATACAGGTGTTAAAATAAGACCTTGGAGACGTGCGTCTGAGTCTCAAAGATCAAACCCTGAGAAATAACAGACCTTCCATGCAGTCGTTCGATAAGTCACGTGTGTTAAACTGTGCTGATGAATCACCAGATGTCATCAATATTTTACTTGTGTGGAGCTTCATCTCCAGCTTGATGAGGTTCTTTCTGGTGAATTGGGCTCAGGTTCCTCTGCAGAGACAGACGCAGACCTGAGAGGTGACATCCGGTGATGGAGCGGCTCTTTAATCCTCCTTCTCTGAATTCCGAAAAGTAATGCATATTGATGATGTTAAATGGTCTGTAGTTAGTTATAAGTGGCCAAAATAGTAAAAGAAATGACAAAACGTATCTTTGAATTTACAGCTTTAACATCAAGTTCGGTCAAAACCCTTTAATGTCCTGCTCAAGTGTTTGGTTGAGCACATTCTGAGTCACTGTTACTTGCTGAAAGATGTGTGCCACCTGACTGAACCTGTTTATTCGTTAGCATATGCTGTGTGCATTTTAAGCTATCGAGCTGGGGAAAATATTGGTAGTACAGTTGTCTCAGTGAGAAAGTTCCGGGTCGGCACCTTCCTGTGTGAGAGTTGCATGTTCTTGCCATGTTTGCATGGGTTTCATCTGGTTCCAACTTATCAAATAGGAGTTTTCAGTACCCATGGTTAATGCCTCCTTCTAATCGGTGCCTATGATATGACCCAGTGGCAGCATGTATATGCTAAAGAGTAAGGGGCCGAGGATGCAGCCCTGGGGAACACCAAAGATCCAAGGGGGCAACAAGCTTAGATTCAAAACGTGCTCAGCTTAAAATATGAGCAGGACATTAATGGACTAGTCACAGAAAATGGATAGATGGAATCAAAAACATCTTAACAAGTGTAGCACAAAACTACTAAATCATACAAACTTCCTTTATCCGAACCACATCAGTCTCTGTAGGGAAACCTTAGTCCGGGTCTGGTTATTCTCTGCAGTGAACCCTCAGTCCGGGTCTGGTTATTCTCTGGAGTGAAGTCCTAGTCCGGGTCTGGTTATTCTCTGGAGTGAAGTCCTAGTCCGGGTCTGGTTAGTCTCTGGAGTGAAGTCCTAGTCCGGGTCTGGTTAGTCTCTGGAGTGAACTCTTAGTCCGGGTCTGGTTAGTCTCTGGAGTGAACTCTTAGTCCGGGTCTGGTTAGTCTCTGGAGTGTGTGAACAGTGTCTGTTCAGCCCCACAGCGACTCTTCCCTCAGCGGTAGCCGTGTAATGGGACACCGCTGAAGGATGCTGCGAGATCTCCGCGGCAGTCATGGCTTGTTGCACCCAACCGGTTCCTCGCTGCCGTCTGTGCACTCGCCTACTGTTAGCTTGTCTTCACCAGCCTAATTTATGACACTATCAGACCCATCGGCTGCTGCCGGCCGCTGGACGCACTCATGCTAAAACCAATTACTCAAACTAATTACAACAAGCCGAATAACTCCGCTATGCTGTGCAATATTCTGTTCCTTGTCCTGGGAAATGCAGGGCAGAGGAGGCTGGAACAGAGAGGAGCTACACCCTGTACTTGATTACTCATGCTACCATCCATACACAGGCATGTGAATGCACGTAGAAGAATAGTAAGTATGATGATGGATTTGGGCTTTTATGTTACTGAATATGCTAACAGTGCTAAAACATTTCAGATTCGCCGCTCTAGAAGTTCTCGTTGCTTTGTTTAAGCAGAAAGTAAGCTTGGCTCCTTCATTTGGGTGTCTTATTTGCAAACTATGGGAGTGGTCAGTGTGTGGGTGATTTACCTGTGCATTCAGTGTGTGCGTGCGTGTGTGTGTGTGTGTGTTTTTGTGTGTCTTTGCCTGTTTGTATGTATCTAAATCCATGATCCACCCTTCCTGTGCTTGTGTCTCCGTTTACTTTGGTTTCTTTCGCCATCATTCATCAAAGGTTAGTAATTAAGAATATTGAGAATGCTATTCATTATTACGCTGTTATTAATTATTAACTACTACCATTTTTCTAAAAATGTGATTTTGAATACCTTATGTTCCGTACAAAACAAGACTACATTACTAATAGTTGCTTAGCACCGCCTGCATTATAAGGAAGCACATTTCTTATGTTAATATTCATGTATTTATATCTTTCTAATTGTTTTTGGAAATCAGCACTAACCATCTGATCAACATTGGATGTATTGGGATTGATACAGCATGAGGTAACTAACAGTATACTATAATACAGTATGTGTCCATTAACTACCACATTAAATACTAATGACTAATTATCAATAACCGTCATTGACTAAAACTTGAATTTGAACAGATATTTTTCAGCATGAAAGTCATTTTACAAAGAGCTGCTGAGCAATTGTAGATATTTGGCTGCATTATAAGGAAAATATGTTTTTATGTTAATAAATATGTATTATTATTTATATCCCCAAAAAGTTGGTCATATTATGGAACTGCCGTCGCCACAGATTGATCGTGGAATCGCAATAACTCAAAAACAATTTCATGCATCTTTTTTCAAATTTTGTACCCCACAGACATTAGTACAAGGAAGAATTGGAATGATTTGGAACAGTTGGTTGTTTATTTCAGACACTAGGGGGAGCTTTATCTCCAAAAGTTTCTCCAAAAGGCTATAAATTCTCAATCATGGGTCCAATTTTCTCCAAATTTGGTGAATATAACCGGTTTCGATAAGATCTACATCATATTTTACTGTGATAGTTCATATTTTACCCACTAGGGGGGCTTTTTTTGCACATAACTTCTTAACCGTTTGTCAGATTTAGTACCAATGTGGTACATTTGAATCAACTTGAGTTTTTATATCATAGTCACCTCCAATAGTATATATGATTTCTTCTCATTATGGGGACCTTTTTTAAAAAAATGTATTTTATGAAAAACACTATTTTTCTGACATGGCATATACTTTGAGGAGTTCAGGAGGATTGCTTGAATAAACAGAGGATTGGTGGCTTTGTTGGGATATACCTGTGCTGTTGGGGATGACAGCGTACGACTAGTCTTATAATTATTTTTGTCAATCAGCGCTAACCAATTAATCAAAATGTGATTTGCTAGCATACAGATATTTATCTATATGTCTCCATTAACTTCAATTTGCATCTCTCCGTTAATTGACATTGCTTGCAAGTGAAAGTATAGGATTTATTGTCTCTGATATCCTGCTTATTGGCTCAGATTATCTAAGCTTGTATCGCCACAACATTCTTGTGATAAGGATAAACCAAACTTAAGACCATCAAAGATTAGTCTTCCTTTCGCAAAACAGATCCTCTGATCCTCTGTTTTCCCTGAAAGCCTCACCCTCTGCTGAGATATAATTCATTTTACTGTGATTTAAACCTCGTTTCCAATTTGAACAACGTGACAACGATTGTATTCGTAAACAGGGAATTATTTCTTCAGAAACCTCGGCAGTGTTTTCCCTTCATACATGCCCACTTGTACGGATTCATTATTTGTGCACTAGTACACAGACTGTGGTTAATGCCACGTCCCTAAACGACTAACCAAAAGTGACAGCTAGCCACTGCTGCGGGGCAGAGGAGGTTAGATAACCCCACACACACGGACACACACACACACACCCACCCACACTGTCTGCTCTCAGGGTTTATTTCCCTGCAGCCTCTGCTGCTGATGGAGGTGTCTAGTGCCGGTCCTTTGGTTTCGCTCTTGTCTCATGTGTCACAGCATGTTGTCGCCTACCGAGGGCGGAGATGCATTATTGAGAATGTCTGCACTGTACATCAGGTTTACATGCATCATCTATGCATTGCGTTGGGGTCCTAATTGTTCTGCACAGGCAATAACTGATTGTATCCCTGCGAAACAATGTCTGTGTGACAGGTTCATCTTGTTGTTCCGTGATCTGTTCACGCTAAAAGCGATTCTAATCGTCATAGCTGGTTTAGATAACGGCTGGTGGCAATCTGCTTAGAACATAAATGAAGTGATAGTGATAGATGAAGAGAAGATGAGCGGTCCTCTGCAGCATTGTGCATCCAAGGCCTTTAACCAGCTTTCCTTTGTGTATGAATGCGGATCTATAAGGGGAAAGGCTCACCCCGCAACAGCGGCTAATTCCTGCTAATCCCGCCGTGTCTTCTACCACTTAGAGTTGGTTTCCAATGGCAGCCTCGGAGCAGGGGGGAATTTGCTGGCGAGATTATCTTGCTTTAGCTCCTCCTCTGTGGGTCGCACTCACAAGCGGGCCGGGCCGGCCTTTCACTGCGTCCACGCTCACCTTTTGCACAGAAATGGATTAATTGCTTCTTGAAAATGTTTCAAGTCGTATTGGGAGAACAATGTAAGTGTGTTTACAGTTATTCTGCTTTTATCGTAGGTTTTCACTCTACGTGTGGAAGATGTGACACCGTAAGCATAGTGGGCACCCTTACCTTAATGACAGCTGAGGTGTGTTAGCAGGATTGAGCAGGATTTCTTTCAAATCCATTTTTGGGACATTTGATTCATTTTCTTTCCAGATTTTAATTTGTATTTAGTTACTTTGAGTTTATAGCACTGTGTTGAAATTTTTTTTCATATAATTTGGAAAACATTTCAGCAAAGATCCAAATACACAACATGCAATTTCAGACGACAATTAAATTTGACAATGAGGCTAATTTAAAGATATGTAAAAGAAACAACTTTGTATGTTTAGAGGCAAGAAACAGCAGGCAGCAAGGGGAATGTTCATAAATCAATATCGAAGTTGTCAGGTATCAGATCGTGTTTTAAAAGTTTGCAACTTAATCACTTTAAATCCTAATTTATCTACACTGTGAAATGAAGTTGACCTTACTTTAAAAAAAAACAAAAAAAACAGTTGGGAATCCGATTGCAGTAGATTTAAGAGGTTAAAGCTAAGTGTTTTTTTCAGGCTTAAAAATGGAAAATGAGGGAATAGCTCAACCTTTTGGTAGAGCGTGCTTTGAGAAAAGTGTTTGAACATTATTGGACTGTTTTGGTTGTATCATGTTACATAAATCTGTTAAGTAAGTCCTCTCATACTTTAATATGCCAAAAGAATCCTACTTATAGGAAAATACTTTTTCAATATCTCTGAATATTGAAAGGAGGCAGGACTAATATGGGTCATGCCTCCTCCTTGGTGTCACCTTTGACATTTGGCGTCCCACATGGCTCCATCCTTGGCCCCTTACCCTTTGGCATATAGATGCTGACACTCGGTCGAGTTTGGCACACAGTTTTAAATACAAGATAGAGACCCATAGTGTGCTCAACCAAACAGTTTAGCATAGCATGAAAGGGTTAATTAAAACCAACTTAATACGTTTTACAGTGCCGTAGATGTCATGATTAGTTGCTGCATTCATTTCAGCATGCAGAAGCACTTTTGTATTAATGTTGTTGTTTGTCTTTTATTTTTAACCGTCCCATTAATTGAATTTTGTGATTTGGCGACGAGGTTCTGCTGCTCCAAAAATAAAATTTCACCCGGAACGGTATCAGTATAATCCAAAAACATAATTGATCTGCATCCAGCACAACGCTGGTAGTGTATTAGGAGTGTAGAGATTTAATGTGATTGGAGTCAACACAGTTGCTAGAAATAACCTCCTGCATTCCTAATCTTTGAGATATAAATGAAATCCTTTCAGATAAAAAACACTTAGAGTTGGATGACTTTTTGTTTCTTAGAAGATATCATACTTTAGAACATGCTTTTGAAATTCACCAGCTAACATGGAAGTAGCACAGACGGAAGTTAATATAAATTATTTTATTTGTCATTTCCCCTTCTGTCTGTTTCTCTCATCAGTGTTTTCAGTATTTATCGTTATTCATAGAGGGAAGGTAATGAAGAAAACACCCTTTTTTAACAATGACACCCTGAAAAAAAAACAATTAAATGTAATCCATATAGAAAATACAAAATAAAACGGTTACATTAAAATAAAAACTGTTGTACACTGATTCACCTTATCATTATAACCATTGACAGGTGAAGAGATTTCTATTCATTATCTTATTACAATTGCACCTGTTGGTGGGTGGGATATATTAGACAGCAAAAGAATGTTTTGTCCACATGCTGATGCGTTGGACGTATTAAAAAGGGGCAGGCGTAGGGAAATGATAGACTTTGACAAAGACCAAATCGTGATTGCTAGGACACTGGGTCAGAGAGATCCTCTTGGGGGTTCCCGGTCTGCAGTGGTTAGTACCTACCAAAGTGGTCTATGGAAGGAGAACCAGTGAACCGGTGACTGGGTCATGGGTTCCCGAGACCCACTGATGAGCATTAAGGCTGGATTGTGCCGTCCCATCCCACAGAAGAACTCCTGCAGCACAGATTGCTGAAAATGTTGATTCTGGTTCTGGTAGAAAGATGGGATATCACACAGTGCATCAAAGAGTTGGTGAGGCAGACCGACACTACATATGAGGCAGGTGGTTTGATTTTTTTGCCTAATCCTTGTATGGGCCTCTAAGTCTTTCTCAGCTGAGGTGATCACTAATATGTTTACTACATGGATTCAAATCGTTGTATACTGCAGTTTGTATGGTTCTCTCTCCCTGCCGCCACTTTCTACTTTCTAACAACCACCTATGTGTTTCCTCTCCCAGGAGATCTCTCCTGAAGATGTTTCCACAATCAGGGAAATCGATTGTCTTCGACAACTTTCCAGATCCCACCAACACCTGGGAAATCATCGAGACAATCGGGAAAGGGACGTACGGAAAAGTCTACAAGGTGCTCAACAAAATCGACGGAAGCAAAGCAGCTGTAAAGATACTGGATCCCATCCATGTAAGTTCTCATCTGGAATGTCCCATCATGCTTCACTCTGTTTGACTTGAAACCAAAGGTGACCCAGGCAGAAGACAGTCCCAGATCTTATGTTATAGCTATTCTATTTGATCAGTTTGAAGTTCTAAAATCCACACCGCTCCCCCGTGGAAAGTTTACTTCTTAACTAGAGACACGTGGCAGAGATGTTATTATCTTGTCAAACCTAACATGTCACATGTATTTAATTTTGAGATAAGGACCCCAACACTTTCTGCATATTGCTCCTCCTGACACAACCTTTCCCATTTACCAGGGCTTTGGACCGGCTCAACATTAACTTGTGACGATGTCATGTCTGGGTTCAGGCTGGATGCTTTGGAGACAAAGTGAAAGAGGCCAGATTGAGATTGTTTGAACAAGAAGGGAAGGTGGATTTATTGGGAGAACATCTTGAATATCCATTTTAGCAGAAAAAAATGGATTGACGGATGGGTGTTTGCCACAATAATAAGCATATCTTGAGTCTCCTTCTGTAGTGCTTGATGAGGTTTGAGAACAGATGGAGAAGGTATGAGACCATTCCTCCATACAGAAACTATCCAACTCCTTCAGGTTCTGAGGTTCACACATGTGGACTCTCCTCAGCAGCACATCCCACAGATGTTCCGTGGGGTTTAGCTCTGGTGACTGGGTTGGCAAAGGCAAAACCTTTATAATGTGTTCTCTGAGTTCTTGGGTTGATTTTGAGGAGAGCTTCAGATCATTGTCCTGCTGGAAGGTCAAACAACGGCCACCTTTAAGTTTCCTGACTTAGGTTTTCATCCAGTATCTGCTGTAATTTCATGGACTCCATGGAACCATATCTTTTAACAAGATGTCCAGGTCCTTTGGAAAAAAAAACAGCCCCACTTGTATATGTATTAAGTTTTTTTAATCATACTTTTGGACCACGATTTCTCTAAAGGTGATCAATTCTAACCAAGAACAGAACCCTCTCCTAATCAATGACAGATCCAGACCTATAAAGCCCAACATTCCTTCAACCGTACAGTAGAAGGAGCATCCAGAAAGGATCTAACACTTTCAAGCTGAGTCATTTAAAAAGTGGAAGAGGTCTTAAAATATCCTGGAATGTATTTTGAGAGATCTCTGATAGATATAATGCATCAGCCGACTGACTGACCCATAAACTAAACCTTTGGCGGGTCATTTTTATTCTCTGCACAGAACATTTAGAAATGATGTTCCTCCATGTTCAACCATCAGGAAATGATCACAGGAAGCTGATGGATTGCTCATCATCTGTGTAATGTCTGACGAGCCATATTTGGCAAACCATGCAGGCGCATAGAGCACAGACATGTGACTCACCTCTATCAGGATGGGACGGATCCATCCATTAAGGTAGAATTCATTATTCCCCCATGACAAGATTGACCAATTACAGACCATTACTTGGCAAGTGGTACTACATTTATTTTGAATAGTAACCAATTTAGTTCCATCTTGTAGATTTACTTTGACATCAAGGTCATCGTATCTAAAGACGTTATAGTAAGTGGATATCATGTTACGTGTGTCCTGATAATACCTCCTGTGTTGTACAGTGAATTTTAGGACTCATTCAGCAGAACTATCTTCATCTATTCAATCCAGCCTTCATGCTGATACGAGTCTTATCCGTCATTTGTGACTCAGTTTCTGATTTTTGGGAAACGTTACACACATTATTGATCTGGACCACCATTGCAAACATTTTAATCAAACCGTTGATTGTTTAAAGTAGAGACTTGATTACAACTGCCGTCGTTTTCCTGCCAGTGGAACCTTTTCATAGTTTTTAGGACTCTGTTTGAACGAGGCTCTTTTTGTTGTACCAGCAAATTTCATAGTCATGTGATGTTTTACCGAAATGTGATTCTTGCTGGTGAAAAACTTCAGCCTGGTTGATTTGAAATATGGTCAGTTGTGGCAATTTCTCACAGTCTCTAATGAGACTTTACACTTTCAACGAAATGTACCTTGACTGGTATGAATTAAGGCTTATTTCATGTTATTCCACCTTATCCTATCTAATCTTAGGCTATAATATCTTATTTCATCTAATCTTCTCGTATCCTATCTTACCTTATCTTTTTATCTACTCTTATCTTATATTATCTTATCTTAATTCAGTATAAAAAAATGAAGGCATTATGCAAACTTCAATTACCCACAGATAAAAGGGTTGCACAAACAAAATTTCAGTCAATCGAATAATGTCAGTCATTCATTTTCAGTAAACGCTTATCCTCCTTAGGTCAAGGAGGATGCTAAAACCTATCCAAGCTCACATTGGGTGACAGGTGGAGAAAACCATAGACAATTAGCATATCAGGACCGACAGATAGAGACAAATAACTATTCAACTCAAATTCCCAACTACAGATTATTTAGAGTCACAACTTTACCCATAATGCATGTTTATGGCCTGTGGAAGGAAGGAACTCACGCAGACCCTGGGAGGACATGCAAACGCCACACAGGAAGGCCACTGGTTCCTCAGCGGATTCGAACACCTTCTTAGTGAAGTCTTATTTGTCACCCTTCAAGTGGACTAATCTCAATTACACCAATTTATCAGGACAAAGTCGAGAAATATGCTCCCGTCTCACTCAGGTCAATTATATGCAGGGGCTGGTTTGTGATTGGCTCAAAAGGTCACATGATAGTAATAATAATAGTAATATGATATGACTAAAATAACTAACCAAGCAGCAGTTAAAGTCATTCCTGAAAGAATTTTCATTATAATGGAGCATATAAATGCCAACGGTTGATGAAAATGAGCCAAAGGTAAACATATGTGCCCTTCTTCTCCAGGATATCGATGAGGAGATCGAAGCAGAGTACAACATCCTCAAAGCTCTTTCTGACCACGCCAATGTTGTCAAATTCTTCGGGATGTACTACAAGAAGGATGCAAAGTGTGGAGATCAGTTGTGGCTGGCGCTGGAGGTAGGTACAAGCCTGAGTGCGTTTTGAATACTATGACTGTGCCACACAGACAAAGAGAGTATAGAAGCAGATTAAAAGCCCAGTTCTACATCACGCAACAGGTCTCGCCAGGTATGTGCTGCGGCCAAATCTGGCCATGGATTAAGCCACCTATGAGCAGTTCTAGGAGTTTACCCAGGGGCCACCTGGAGGATTTGGTCAGAGACCAACTACACGGATGTGCTGGGGGTTGCGGTTAACTCGCGTGACAGAGGAACCCTGCAAAGAGTAGCAGAGCAGGGATTTCTGCGAACAGGGCCTGTCTAAGTGCATTAGTTTATACACCTAGCAGGGTGGAACGACATTCCACGTGTCTCGTAGGTGATTTCTGGTTAGAATATGCTAAAATCTGGAAGGGATGGAATATTTTTGAGGTTGTTTGTGCTCTCTGGTTTTTTCTATGTAACCTATCATGTTATTTTGGTGCCTGCTTGCTTGTACCTACTGATGTCCAGAAATGGGTGGATGCAGGGAATGCTGGGATTCGTGTGTGATATTTAATGTGCGACTTCAAGGGGACCTTGCTGCGGCTGCTTTCTGTACATCACAAACAGCCTCCAGCCTCCGGCCTCCCACTTCTCCGCCTTTCATATTTCATTACCTGCTTTTTCAAATGTCAGACTCCAGACAAACGTGTAATGGAGGTCAACCTCAGAGGAGAAAAAGTGTTGGTGGGGCTCAACATGGTGGAAGAGGTGGTTTTTACTTTGCCATGAGACTTTCTGAACATGTAATTTGTGTCACGGCTTTGATAGATAGCAGCTCAAACGCGGAGGGTCAGCAAACTTTATTATGGAGGAAGGGCGGTGGGAAAGTCACAGCTGCGGTTATGAAGGTCGTATATTTTATTGTTGGTCCATGGGTCCAATAGTGTAAAAAAAAACATTGGAATGGTATGATATCCAGTCAATTTTAATAAATAATAATTTCCCTTAAGAAGCACTGCCTGCATTGAGGATATAGTTTTCACTGATTTGCAATGTGGTCTCAATGTAATAATATCCTTTTAGCATTTAGCTGTAGCTTAGCTTGATAAGATCTTGACCTCTTTTTAGTCGTATTACCGCTCCTTTTGGCTTTAGTCCCTTCTTCTGCTTTGAGCGGTGGGGTTTCGACCATTTTGAGTCACTTACTTTTATGGCCAAGTTTAAGGAACTTGATTTATTTTATACGCCAATATAATCCATTGGCATATAGCTGCGTTGTTCCTTGTTCTTGCTTTAGTTTAGTGGATCTTCATTCGACGCAGACAAATCGTGAGCTCAGTTCAAGTAAGCTACTTTTCGAACGAGCCTGCCAGCAAGTGTTGAGTTAAATCTGGAGCAGATACTGGATGCATGGCGTTCAGAGATGGATCCCTGACTTTTTGTTCAGCAAGACCAGCTTAAGTTCTAAGGAGAATATTTACATACATTTAATCATCTGTAGGATTTTTGAAAACTTACCCCTCGGTAAACTTTCATGCCAATCTGTCCGTTTGTTTTTCGGTAACTTAGCTAAGAAATAGACAAACAAAGTCAAAAATAGAACTTTCTTGGCGGAGGTGATAGTAAAATATTTACATAGAATGAGCTAATAAAAGTCTGACCATTATCTAAAAACCTGAAACCTTAACAAAAGATTGCTTTTGCAGAAAATACAAAAAAAAAAAGTACCAACTTTAACGCGGAGGTAAAAAAAACATCAACAAACGAATACATTTACACTATAATTACATTTATCCATTTAGATAGGTTCTAACCTGCAGTGGATTCTCTATGCAGGGATTTGCTTCTGTCTTGACAAAAAGCAATTCTGACTGCATCTTTAAAGGAAACGTCCGCCTCCATCAGTTTCCACGCTGCTATAGTCCCTGTTTCCATTATCAGGTCCAGCACCGCTGGAACAGAGAGTCCATATTTCTGTAATCCAAGCTCGATGGACTTAATCAACAGCAGCAGTGTTATGCTAACCCACGAGATAGTTTTCACCTGTGCAGCTTGTGTTTCTATCCCTTTCATTGCCTTCCTCCTTACTGACCTCTGCAGAGGACCCTGCAGTCACCTTCCTCGGCTTTCAAGAACACGATTGAAGCGGATCGCACACTGCGTTACAGGAAGACCTTCATCTGAGGAGACCGATTGGTAGTTTTAAAATAACCTCAGTTTTTTTTTTCTGTTAATAGTCGATTATTTGGTTAAAGAAAACAAAATGCAAATATGGAAGTTAACTCAGCTCCGTTAGTTTGTTGATTCCCTCATGCCTCTCTAGACTCATGATCCATTTTCAACATTTTTGATGCATAAATCTGCAGCCAGCATCCAAATCTGGTGGCTAATCCTGAGGCTGAATCACTGCCAGACAGGATAGGAAATGGGTGTGTGTGAGTGTGTGTGAGTGTGTGTATGTGTGTGTTTGTTTGCGTGAGTGCTCTGAAGTAGATGCACGAGGGGTTTTAGCCTGAAGAGACAGGAAAGCAGGCAGTGAGGTGGTCATTCACCATGGTTGCTGTCCCTCCTTTCTAAACTGTAATTTTCCATCCTTCAGCTCTGCTGAGAATGGCGGGCGCTCTCGCCGCCGTCTGACAACAGTCGCCTCATTATGAACCGAATTCATACAAATTGCATCCTCTACTTTGTTAGCCACTCATTGGGGTATGCCATCTTTTGGCTTTGCCTCTGTAGTCGGCTCCTTGATGATAGCGGATGCGAGCAGAGATGAAGAAGCTTTCATGTATGGCTGCCTGATTCTTATCCTCGAGATTTTGAAAAAACTTCAAAGATCGCGGCGATTGGAGCAACTTTTTATTCTCTAATTGGAAATAAAACCCTGATTCGGATGTGCATTTCATTTGCGAGCTCCCGTGTTTCATCCTGAGACCTCGTGAAATGGAGGCTAATGATTAGTCCAACCTTTAAAAGGACATCTTAAAGGTGTAACCAGCCGTCCTTCATGCAAAATCAAAAAGAAACGCTCATCGTTAATTAAAAATGAATTTCTATCTACCTGTGTTATGCTTTGTTCTTTTTATCTGTGTAGTTATTTAAATCATTTAACTAGGTTTAGATATTGCGGTGAATTTTCAAATAATATTTAATGGTCTATTTTCACACCACATGCACAGAAGATGTAAAAAAAAAAATCATGTATTTAGTGTTTAGAAAAACTGATTATGCTTTATGATATTAAAAATAACAGCAATATTTCATAAATTTTGACAAATACTTGGACCAGTACACTTTTATTAGCTAACGTATTCTTTCACCCTCGAAAAGTTGTGGATACTGTGAAATCGTCATAACCGTCGCAGATCCTTCTTGTTAACGCGATAACTCAAAAACTCTTTCATGGATCATTTTCAAATTTTGTAGAACTAAGTAGAACTTAGTGCGAGGAAGAACTGGATTGAATTAAGGAAAAAAATTGTTTTTTTGGACATTACTTCCTAATCCTTTTTCTGATTCAGTCCAAATTTGATGCATATGAATCGACTCAAGTAGTTCTTTCTTGTTTATATCAAATTTTACTCTGAGTTCATATTTTACTCACTAGATTGAACTTTTTTTTTGAGGAGTTCAATCAGACATATTGCTTGTACAACACCGGAGATTAGGGGCTTCGGGGATCTACCCCTGCTGGTGGGGGCGACAGCATGGGCCTAGTTATCAACTGTACTGCCGTTGATGATGCACGGATGTATTACCTCCGTTACAATCAGTGTCACAGAGGCAGGAACTCCGGGATGAATCCGAAAGTTGCCGGGTGCCGACTAAGTTTATCATAGTTTCATACTAGGGTCCAACCTTCCGCTTCCGGTCCGACCGTCATGCCAGCGCCGCGTTTTGCTTTGCATTCAGAGGCTAATTAATGAAAATGTAGCGTATGGTTGGACTTTCAAAATAAGGCTGAGAAACATTTCAGGATATTCGGGAAATAAAAAATAGATAATAAAAGTGCTGGCTTAGGTTCAAGTTTGTTCCATCCATCCACCATGACCTCCTCCCCTGCACACCTCATACCGAGTTTGTTACACAAGCATGTACTTCTGACGATGACACTCCAGGCAGCCCACAGAACATGAATAAATTCACCCGAGATGATATTTACCAGCGGAAGAGTCGCCCACTATTATATTTAATCAGTAAAAATTGGAGTGTTAAAATTCTGGTGTAAAACGGACTTTTATTTTCACGTTGAACAGAATTTGAACAGAATCTGAGTGTTATGAGTGCAGTGTTGGAGTAAACAGAATGAAATGATCTCATTTGTGGAAATCTAACTCGGAGATTTGAGTACTGGAAAAATGAAGGTGAGGAAAGTTAAGGAGTCACCCTGAGTGAGTGACAGCTCAGCAGCAGATAACATAAACTGTAACCGGTGTTCTCTGAGTGAAGAGACGATCGCTCCACTAGTGACGGTAATTCCATATCCTGAGGTTTAAAAGAGAACAAAACCTGAACGTACAGAATAAGTGACTGATGGAAAGTTTTCCTCTATACCGTAGGAGAATTACCGCTAACGCTCCATTGATAAAGCTTTATAACAAATGTCTCAGTTTAATATTGAATATTGAATATTGGGTAGGTTTGCTTGCAGAAATACGTTTATTGGAAGAATCACTCATTCATATAGGGTATGAATGAATGAATATAGGTGTCTCATGCAATTGTGGAACCATCCCTCACACAGGTCAGTAAAATACGATAATCTAGCAAAAATTAAGAATTTTATTAAACTATAATAAGCTTATAGGTGTTCTTTTGAATTTGCATTCAAGAATTCTGAACATATTCATCCAAACAGCATTTTTTTTTTTGTCCTCTCTCATGTGATATTGGGTATTTTAGTACTATTAGTCTTTTTTCCCTTAGTCTTCCTCCGGCCTCTGCAGTCATTAATTGACAATGAGGCTTAAAATGCTATTCCTTGTTTGGGCTTCTGGATAAATGGTGGCAGAAAGGAGACACCGTTGGCTTTTCTCCCAGTGAAAACGATAAGTCCGTCGTAACAATAGGAGCGTTTTACTCTGGAGACAATCCAGCGTGTCACACACACACACACACACACACACACACACACACACACACACGGACGGAAACACACATTCAGTGATGCAGACACAACGCTTTGTCCAGTAACCTCACAGTAAAAAAGAAAAAACCCCGGAAAGTCAGCACCTGTGGGTTTGTAGGTGTTTTACGGCAGGAAGCTGCGTTTGTTACATCTTTCCGTCTGTTTCATCCACCTCTTTGATCGACTGCTTTCATTTACATGACTAGAAATGCACCTGAGCTCATTTGTAATGGAGAACATCCCAGTTAATATTCCATTCATTCTTTTCTTTTTCTCCTTTGAATATTGATCATTCGTTAAAAACTCAAATCATACGCATAATGAAGATGTGAGACACGGGTCCCAACAGAGAATTCATTCATATGATCTTCTAAAAATAAACAAGTGTGTGATGAATCATGCTAGATCAATATAGAGCTGTAGCTAGTAGATTTATTAGTCTAATTAATTAATTAGGCGTAGAGCTTTCATCTGCCTACATTTGAAATATCATCTTTAATAGGACGGTGGATTCTGTGTTTATTTTCCTCTTAAACCTTCTATTCTTGTACATTGAGACTTTGTTTGTAGCAGGTAGTATAAACTAAATTGAACAAAAAAAAAAGGAGAAAAAAAAAGTTTGCTTTGACGAAAATTAAACCTCAAATGAATTTAAAACCAAAATGACTTTACTTTCATTTTGCACAAAACCAGCAGCTGTTCTAGCCATTCTGATTATTCCCATTGACCTTTTTCAATCAATCGTAGTTGATTTCAATTCTTGACTGTGATTTAATTGAATATTTATCAGTTATGTGTTTCAGAAAAGTTGTTCTGAAGCATCTGGAAGCTGCGACTCTCATGAAATCTAGTTTAAACGGCCTTCAATTTGAATCAGACCAGCTCTGAAGTTTCACGTATCTCTTCCCTCTGCAGAGATTTGCGCCTTCACCGCATCTCAAGTAATTCCCGCTCATGTCAAGCATCACTTTCTGGCGCGGCGGCGGTTGGAGCGCTAACATTTAGCGCTGCTAAGTCTGGGTTAGCAGACCTCTCATTAATATGGACCCGTCTGTCTGCCCGCTGTAATTTAATGATGACAGGTGATACGGCGGCGGCGTGGACTCACGTCAGGTGGAGCTCATTGTCTGGGAAAGCCTGAGTGGTATTCTCTGCTTAACTTGCAGCTTGTCTCGGCTGATAGTGGAGGGCAGGAGTGATTAAGCCCCCCATGTGGCAGCTGAGATGCACGCCATCCATCCTGCAACGCTTCTCCGAGCGCCTGATGGATCGGCAGAATGATAGATGGATAGAAAACAAACCTGCCTTTAAAAACTTATGCCGCCGCTTAGTCAAGGTCAAAACCTTGTTTCCCTCTCGGCATAATGGATTGAAGGATGAGTGAATTAGCAGCAAATGGTCGTCAGGCGTCTGGGCCAAGAGTTTATGATTGAACTCACTTTTATAATTTATGGAAATTGAGTCCAACAGTCTAAAATAGACACGAAACAACCAAAAAGATAGAGAAAAACAACCTAAAAAAGGATACATGACTCAGAAAAACACATAACAGAGTCAAAAATGACTGCATGAGTGACACAAAACCAATAAATCACCGCAAAATGACACAGAACAACCGCAGAGATAGACTAGAAGTAGTAGAAGAAGATTGAATTACCAGAGAATAACTTCAAAAACAAACAAGACGACTGCAAAAAGGCACAAAGAAAAAGACAAAGACAGATTATCCTACTACAAAGAGAAACAAACTTACAAATAAGAACAATTTCAACTGCAAAGACACACAAAATGATGACTAAGAAAAGGAAAATGACACAGAATAACCCCAAAGAGAGACAAAATGACTACAGAGACTTTCTTAAAGAACAGGACAATATGAGAAATAAGTGAAATCACTCTGAAGAGACTCAGTGATATGAAAAATACTCCAGAGAAAAACAGAGACGTAAAATGATCCAAAGACGTGTGAAACCCCTCAGAGAGACTTAAAACGAGCATAAAGTGAGACAATATTGTAAAAGGGAAAAATAAAACAAACACTATGTGATGCTGAACTGAACACAAAGAGTCGTTGATACGAGTCCAGAGTCAGAAAAAGAAAGTGAAGACAGACAAACTGAAAACTCTGAGGGTTCCTTTACGTGTTTTTGTCCACGGGTCCGTCTTCTTATAGCGAATAGTCACAATGAATGTAACGATATTCAGTCTGAAAAATGGCCGCCGGGACCCTGAAGTGGATAAGGGGTTATTTAAAGGATGATGAATGAAATGAATGAATGAAAAATGGTCATTAAATGTAATATTGCACGTTATAATGAAAGAAGTAATATTGTAAATTGTCGTATCGCTACTTCCGTCCGAACAAACCTTCTTTAGGGTCTCCTGTAGTCGGCTAGAGGAGAGACACTCTTATTCAACGTGACAACGGCAGTTCCTTCCTGCGAGACGACTAAATGCAGCTTTGTTCAGATGTTTGGCTGCAGTTTTTGCTGCTGCTCGTGTAGCAGTCGGAACTTTCCTGTCAAATTGCAGGCGGAGACATTCATGGAGTAATATGAATGTTTATGTTGCTGTTTTTGTTTTTGCTGCTGAAATTATATGTGCGTTCCTAACCATTTGGGGGGTGTAAATATTTAGCGGTGAACCGGTACTGAAGTGGTGTCTCTCTCTCTCTCTCTCTCTCTCTCTCTCTCTCTCTCACTCTCTCTCTCTCTCTCTCTCTCTGTAGGTGCTGCACATCATATTTAGCTTGATGGCTGCAGGAAACGGATTCTTACACTTAGATAAGCTCACAGTCCTGCCTGTCTTGTTGCTTGATTAGTCTTTCAGTTTTCAAGCCCGGGAGATTAGTGTAATTATGCAGAAAATGACACTTAATGGAAATCTTCTGTCTGACGCAAAATGTTTATTCATGCAGTTTGCAGCAAAAATGCAAAAATATTCACCATCACAGCAAACCACTGAATGAAGTGTTTGGGTGTTTGATGCCTTGCTAAATGATATATTTTACCACACTGAGTGACAGGGTCTGTGCAAAAGAAAAACCTTTTACCCCTCCACATCCTCCCCCCCTCGGCCCACCCTCCCCTTTAAGCCTTGCAATCGACATCTTAGAGCTTTTATTTTTCCTACAGCACTAACATCTCCCAAAGAAAGCCGGAATTAAGGGTTGTCACAGTTGCCAAGGGAACCAAGCAGGTAATTTTCTGTAATTTTCTGCGGATTGGTATTGACGGGAGAGTCCAAATCGACTGGAACCAGTGCTCCAAAAGGAAGCGCCCATTTTTTTCCCATTCCTTTCTTCATTTTAACCCTTTAATGTTTGGTTGAGCACATTCCAAATCTGTATTTCTTATAGAAAGATGTGACTGAACCTGTTCATAATGTTACCCAGTGGCAGCATGCTAGTGTTAAATAGTAAGGGGAGAAGGAAGGAGCCCTGAGGGACACCACAAACCCATGGGGCCAAAGAGGAGGATATGTTAACAATGGCTATAGAGAAAGTCCTATTCATTAAGTAGGGTTGAACTTGAAGGAACCAAAAGAAGTCTCATAAGGGTGGAATTGTATTTTCTAAAAACATGATTTACCAAAAGGTTGTTCTAATCTAATCAAAATTGACTATTTTCCATGAAAATATCATGAAAATATGCAATAAAAGTCAGATTTTTTTGCTACTTTTTTTTCATCATTTTATGCTTCATTTAGAGTGATGAAGATATAAGATGAATAAAATGAAGACATACAATAAACAAAAATGTTTTCCATTGTTTCTCATTACTTTCTGCATCCATTGAGAGAAAGTTTGTGCTTTAAATGGTGCAACAGAAGGATGTACGTTTCACAGCCACCATGCTTCGTCATCAAAGCAGAGATTAAACCCTGCATAGAAAATATATACATTCGTCCCCGAGGAAACGATTTCTACCCCTGACTAAGCTGCCTCAGAAAGATAAGCCGCTAATGATTGACTGAATTACTTTCACCATCTATTTTCTCGGTGTGAAATCTTGCAATCAAAAATTTTTTTTATCCTCTGCTGTTTCCCATTTTGTTCCTCTCAGATGTCCCAGATTTCCGCATATTGTATAGTTTGGATATAACTGCTGACTCATGTCGTTATTATCTGCAGCTCTGCAACGGCGGCTCAGTGACGGATCTGGCTAAAGGCCTGCTGAAGAGAGGAGACAGGATGGATGAAGCCATCATAGCCTACATCCTGCACGAGGCTCTCATGGTGAGTCAGGAGGAGAGAGTTCAATCAACCCCCCCCCATTGAATATATGACATCAGGGAAAATGGCTTTGAATGGGATAATTATATCCCTGAAAAGTCACGGATGTTAGGGAATCCTCTTTGCCGCACCCGCCGTGTCCACATCTGTTAATCCTTCGTGTAAATACGATTACTCAAGAACTATTTCCTTGATCAAATAAAAATTTTAGACCCAAGTAGACCAAGTTCACCAAGGTTGATTTGGGGAAAAGTATGTTTTATATTTTAGATTCTAAGGGAAACCTTATCTAAAAGAGTTTGCA